>ML825814.1:65657-118141 GCA_009831015.1 Picea engelmannii | reverse complement strand
TCCTTGACGAGACTCAACATCTTCCGATGTAACTAGACCTGAGTCTCCCACAAATCCTTCAATGGTTATGACTGAATTTTGTTCTCCTTAAATGGTGTTGATCCTAACTCCCTCATCTATCCTAACTCCTACTTGTATGCTTCCTTCAAAACTTTCATCTTTCTCCCCAAATCCTTCCTTCAACCAACGACTGGCCAATCTTCCACATATCTATAACTCCCACAACTTCTCCAGTTATTTCTTTTGGTTGATATTGAGGTCAATCATATTTCATGACTGATCTGACCTCTTCATCGGCTTTCTCATCTGCTCTCGCCAATTCTTTTCAATCATAACAACCCTACTTGGAGCATGTTGATCTCTATCACTTTTATTATGACAACGATGACCCCCCATATTTCAAGAACTTATGTAAACTAACTCATGAAACCTTCTCCTGAACCACCCACCCCTCATGTGCAGAGGTTTATGCTACCATCTCTCATGACAGAACATGCAATATCCCTTCTTCCGTGTTATAACAAGATTTGCCTCACCATTGCTATCTTACACAGAGGGTTTTTTTCGATTTCCCTATGCAGACTTATCATCCCTTTTTGATGAATCCAGAGCTAAAAATATACATTTTTCCACATATACACTCCCTATCAGTTATACAAGATGCATATATGCTTGTTTCTCCACTACAACTTGTGTATATCTTGATTTGTGCCAGAAAATACAAAATGAGGTCGGGTTTCCATGTCAAAATAGAAGATCTCTGATCCTTGGCCTTCCATATACTAGAAACATTCTGAATCATCCCTTCAGTTTCATTCTGAAGGCTATAAGAGCACAATTTTGAGCTATGGAAAAGAGGAGAAAGAATTCAACTTTGAGAGCAAAGTTACTCTCGAGAAATTACTTCATATTGAGTCTGCATCCCTTTGTCCCTCAAGTTTGAACACAGTGTTCAACCCCCAAGCTCTTTCCCTATTGTTGAGTGGACCTCATTGCCTATTTCCTATGATATTTCCTTTGGTGGAGGATTGAAGTGGTGGAGACCTAGTTGGAAGGAACTCGGTTTCTTGGTTACGAACTGTGCCGACACGAAAGTCTGTAATGTTGTCACTTTTGCTGATCAATTATTAATAGAAATACTCCTTTCCCATCCTATTGGTATCTTGAAAATATATGATCATTATCCATGAGCATGTTTGTAAAGTTTATGTTATCAACATTTCTTGTCCTAGGCACAAGAGTATTCAAGTCAGAAAATTGCATGAGAAGCGCCCGAGCGCAGCATAGAAAAATCTCATTTCAAACTTCCAAGTGAGTAAGCGGGTGAAATTATATTTTCGATGGTCCAGATTCATCCATAAGAGCAGATCGAAAGATGGCGGGAAGTCACGGTTAGAGGAGTTGCACCGAGATTAGCATAATGGATAGCACCCATATTATGTGCAGGAATGGATAGCAGCTGTCCATCCCAAAGGACGCGTGGCGTGAGATCTAGTCACGTCGGTGTTTCGACATTCGGGAGTTCGAAGGGTGAGGGTTCCATGTCATTCTACATCTCAAAACCTCGAACCCTGAAGCTCCGAAAGTGCCCAAAGTTGGGCCCACAGTATCACAAAGCAATCTCAGCCGTCCAACCATAGGAGACACCTGGCACACGATTAGGCTCCTCGCATTTTCACCCATCACGATTTCAAGGCGCAAGGAGTAGCTCTGTCATATTCTCGATGCGCGAGGTGTTAGGCGCATCCAGGACCAGGGCCCAAAGCATCATCGAGTGAGCCCAAGACCGTCAGATCTAAGAGGACACGTGGCACCCAATTAAGCCATCTCGGCGTTTCGCTCATCGCGATTGTGATAAGCGAGGATTAAATCCTTCCTACACACGAACACTGAAAGCGCCTTTGAGAGTAAACGCAAGGTTAAAGCTCGTGGTCATTTGGGAAAGAAAAAGGGCTATGAAAGAGGGGCCAAAGGCATCGAGTCTGTTCACAGAAGCGATCAACGCGTCTCCAAGCGCCATCTGATTCGACCTTGATTCTGGTTTTTGCCTGGAATAAATGAAGGTAAGAAGGGGTGGTTGAAACCTCTCCTCATGCATTAAGTGTAAGGTATGGAGGGTCTGGAAAGCGGTCTGCTCGAGAGGGTCCTATGTACCCATTTTTCCGAAGAAGCCATGCCGAGTCCCCGACTAGCCGGAGGAAGTCTGCACATGCTAGCTTGGCTCTTAATGGCTCAACTACCTCCCTTACAGGAGCCATGTGCAGTTAAGGTGGCGTATGATGAAGAATATCTATCCGAATTCGGCTGAAGGGACACCAAGCCTTGGATGACTGAGCACGCCCCTGTTAGGCGAATTTTCTGAGTATATAGACTCAGTCTTTGTATTTTGTAATCTATCGATGGTTGAGAAAGGCTCTCGGTTGTAAGACTTTAATGAAGCACTATTATTCTGGTTATGCATGGACTCTTGAGACTTCTTGCCTTATGAATGTCAGTTTCTTTCATGTCTTTGTTACACTGTATTAGAGAAACTCAGAATTGGAGGATCCAGTCAAGTTGTGACTTTTATAGGATGATGTAGGTTGGATCACTGTAACAATTGCATTGTTTCTAATCGGCCTCTATGATTTTCTTAGCACTAAATGACTTGGAATTGGAGGATCCAGTCAAGTCCCCCTTTCAACTTCTCGAAGCCTTGAACCAAGAGGATCTTGCATTCAGAGTTTTTCTTCTACAAACTACTAAAAGGTCTGTTGTCTGAGGTAGTTTGTTCACTCTTCTCACCAAGTCTTCTACCTATTCATCTTTTAATCAACTCACTGATTGAAGTTAGATAAAGACCTCCTTTGTTCCTTACATACCAGACCCAGTCCCTGAATTAGAGTGACATCTCCCTGAGTCTCTACCCATTTGATCACCCATTAAAATCTATCGTGACATAAAACTGATGGGTGTTGGGCTCTGCTCCTGCAAGCAATCTAGGAGTGACTTCTGACGCTAACATTTCTGGTTCCGTTGCCTGGGACGAAATTGAAGATTTTCCCTGGGATTGAATGACATTGAGCCTCTGATTCTGAAGGCTCATCAGGTATTAGAGCCTTTGAATATTGCTACTCTACACCTGGCGACTCAATTGTGACGACTCCACTGTGGCGAACCTGCCAAGATAATTGTGGCTTTCAGAGGCAGAGACACGCGGTCTCATCCACAACTGTCGCTAGCTACACCTGAAACTGATCCAGAGGTGGTTATGAGAAAAGGAAAGGCCTCTAAAGAAGAAGCTACCACCGCAGAACCAGGTAATCCACCATATCCTTTTGTAGGAACTCCATTTTCTCCTCCTCAGTGTCTTAACAGACCTCTTTCTGAGGTTTCTTGTTTCCTGAATTTCGGGAGTGTTCCTACTGAGTTTTCCCCTCTTGGTATGGGATTGGAGGGAGAAATCCTTATCACTCCCCTCTCCTCTGAAGTTGTACCTTGGCATAGACCCAGGACTGCTGAAGATTTCCCCACTCCTATCTTTACCACTCCTCCTCTTGCTACTGTTACCACTCCTGCACGAAGAGGAGCATCTGCTGACTTGAGCCCATTAGCCTTCTCCTTAAATCCCCTTTTGTTTCCCCTTCCACTTCAAGACTCATTCCCAGTAACCCCTTCGCGAAATCCGTCTCCTCCAAGTTCTCCTCCACATAATATTCTTATGGCTGGAGCTAATCCCCCTCTAAATAGAATGGACGCCATAGTTTCCACCAGATACGCTCCCTTATTCCTACCCCATCCTATGAATCCTCTCCCTACTGGAGATTACTTGAAATATATGCCCAAGTTCACTGGGGAAGGGGACATAACTGCGGAAGAGCACTTGGATACTTTCTACAGTTATGCAGACAACCTGAACATTGAAAATGAAGATGTTTGGATGAGAGTCTTCGTCCAGAGCCTGGATGGTGAGGTGAGGAAGTGGTTTAGAGGATTGGCCCCCAGTTCTGTTGCTGGGATCGAAGCCCTAGATAGTGTTTTCCTTAGGCAGTGGGGAGATAGGAAGGATTTCATGTATTACATGAAAAAGTTCGGGTCTTTGAGGAAGATGGAAGGAGAGTCTGTCTCTGACTTCTCCAAAATATTTAATAAGATGTATAATAAAATTCCTGCCGAAATAAAACCCTCAGAATCCTCGGCCAAGATTTCTTATGCTAGTGCGTTTGGTCCCGATTTCTGTCTTTTATTAAGAGAAAGAGGAGCCACCTCCTTAGCTCAAATGCAAGACGCGGCCATAGAAGTGGAATCCAATGTATTAGCAGTTGATAGACTGAGGAACAAGGCCGACACAGACATGAGAAAGGAAAGATATGAAGCCTCAACTTCTGGCCCATCAGTGCCCCACCCTCAAGTGGATGAACTGACCAAGATGGTGAGGTCTCTGTCTGCAGAGATGGAGAGAATGAAGGTGGAGGGAAGGAAAGCATACAAGGGCCCTCAAAACATTGAAAACAAAGGAGGTTTTAGGAGGCCAAACAATATTACCTCCCCGATTGTGCAAAGAGAGAGGGGAAGAGACAGAGAAGACCAGAAGATTCAGGCCCCTTTCCAAAACAATTTTGTGGCTGAGGGGGAAGAAGGGGAAATAGATGAGCTTGATCCCGAAATCCATTGCTTCGGGGACACTCCTCCTTTTCCTCATATGACTCAATCAGCATACGAGGAGTCTCTCATGGACAATCAGCTAAATGAACTGAGCAAGGGAGACAAGACTAGTGGCACCCAAGGCAGGTATGGCCTGAGGTCTAAGAAAAAGACAGTAGCACCTGATGTTCCTGAGCAGTCCACTAGAACAGAGAAGCCTGCTAATGAAGTAGCAGACAGTCACAGAGGTAATAATCCCCAACCTCTCTCTCCCATAATCCAGAGTCATGTTCTCAAAATAAGAGAAATTCCAAAGCTTACATCTTCTTTTAATTTCGAGCATGAAATTCAAAAGATCAGAATTCCTGTGCCCCTAACCGAATTGATTAAACATGAAGGGTTCAAGAAACGCTTCTCTGAGATTTTATAGTCTGAGATCTTATGCCTTCCCACAGACTCCATCAATTTACAAGATGAAAAGTCTGCTGTTATTCTAGTTCCTATGGTAGAAGACAAGAATGACTCATCCCCTCCCTTCTACACTTCCTTGAACATACATGACAAGGTACTGCATAATTTCTTGATGGATTCGGGGGCTTCTCACAACCTCATGCCCAAAACTGTCATGGAGGAATTAGGGCTAGAAGTCACCCGAGTCTACCATGACCTCTATTCCTTTGACTCCAGGAAAGGTCAATGTCTAGGAGTCATCAAAGACCTAGTCGTGACCTTGTTTCAATTGCCCATGAAAAGTGTGGTCATGGATATTGTAGTGACTGATGTCCCCCCCAAGTTTGGTATGTTGTTATCAAGATCTTGGATAAAAATACTGAGGGGAACTTTGCAGATGGACCTCACATATGCTACTATCCTAGTGTTTGGGGGAGAACATAGGAGGCTATATAGGGAAGCCCAATTGGCCTATATAATCAGTGATGAAGCCAACCCTACCAACCATCCCATTTTTGCCTTAGACACTGATTTAGGTTCCAGTCTACTAAAACTCACTCATTCTCCCAAGACTCCTCTAAAACTTAGAAATCCACCCACCACTTCCCATAAATTTCCTCCCTCCATCACCCCCGTCTGGAAAATGTTTTTTGACGGAGCCTTTTCCAGAGAAGGCGCTGGAGCTGGGGTGTTTTTTGTGTCACCGGCTAAGGAAACCGTATCTCTGTCATACAAACTAGAATTTGAAGCTACCAACAATGTGGTGGAGTATGAAGCCCTTTTTCTAGGATTAAGAGCTGCAAGGGAAATGGGAATTCAGGAGGTAGCAGTGTTCGGAGATGCAGAGTTGGTGGTCCAACAAATCATAAACGCTTATCAGGCTAAGCATCCTCGACTCAGGAGTTACAGAAATGAGGTATGGGACCTAATGGACAATTTCTTCTCAACATTTAACATTTCTTTCATCCCGAGAGAGAAGAATACATTGGAAGATTCCTTGGCTACATCAACAAGCAATTTCAAAGTGCCCTTGCCACCCAAATTCAGATATGATGTAGAAGTAAAATACAGGCCCTCCATACCTGACAATGTCAAGCATTGCAGGGTGTTCGAGGATGATCTTGAGGTCAAAAGATTCTTGGAGACCGTTGAAGATTTTTCAGAGATGAATATTGACCAAGACTCTGTCTCTGAAGAAGAGCTTGATGGGGATAATTTTCTGAATAAGATTGCAGAGCGTAAAATTGTGCAGCTGCCCAACAATCATATTCCGAGGGGACTGGTTCCTTTGGAAAGGCTTTTTGATAGAAATGATGTGGCATTAAAAGGGGAGATCTCATAAGATGATGCTGATACAATTCAATGCAACATTGGCACTAAGAGTGAGCCTAAGTTGGTCAAATTGTCAAGAAGCCTGACAACGGAACAGAGGACTGAATACGTTAGACTATTGAGAGAGTTTTCTGATGTGTTTTCCTGGACCTACGAAGACCTCAAAACATATGACATTTTTGTCATTGAGCATAAAATCCCATTAAAAGAGGAGGCAAAGCCATTTAGGAAGAAGCTAAGACAGATCAATCCTATGTTGTTGCCTATTATGGAGAGGGAAGTGAAGAAGCTACTATATTCCCAGATCATCGTACCATTGAGATATTCAAAGTGGGTGGCCAACTTGGTACTAGTAAGGAAAAAGAATGGAGAAATCAGACTCTGTGTAGACTTCAGAAACCTGAACAGGAGCTCACGGAAGGATAAATACCCCTTGGCAAAGATGGAACATATACTGCAGAGGGTAATATGAGCATCCGGGATGTCCATGATCAATGGCTTCTCTGGCTACAATCAAGTCTCTGTTCTGCCTGAGGACAGGGAAAATACGACATTTACCACTCCATGGGGCACATTCATGTATGCCAAGATGTTGTTTGGATTAATGAATGCAAGGGCAATGTTTCAACGTGCCATGGACATAGCTTTCATTGGGGAAAATGATAAATTTGTGGTCGTCTATATGGATGACATCACGGTATTTTCAAAATCTGATAAAGAACACTGTTGTCATCTCAGAAAGGTTTTCCTGAAATGCAGGAGTTTTGGCATTTCATTAAACCCCAAGAAATCTATGTTCGCCATGAAGGAGGGAAAGTTACTAGGCCACATATTATCAACGGAAGGAGTCAGGATCAATCCTAGCAGAGTTGAGGCAATACAAGCCTTATCAATTCCGAGGTCCATGAAAGAGGTCCAATCTTTCCTTGGTAAGATTAATTTTCTAAGGAGGTTTGTGCCTAACTTTGCTGAGGAGGTAAAACTTATAACAACCATGTTAAGGAAAGGAAATGAAGTGAAGTGGACTTATGAATCGCGAAATTCCTTTGAGAAAATAAAGAAGGCCCTGATTGAATCTCCTGTGCTTGTCAGTCCCGATTACTCAAAGGATTTCCTTATTTTCTCGTTTGCCTCACCTGACACGGTGGCTGTTGTTTTACTACAGACAAACAAGGTCGGGCTAGAACAACCTATTGCTTATTTCAGCCGAGCATTGAGGGATGCTGAAGTCAGGTATGACACTATGGAGAAGCAGGCCTACACCCTGGTGAAGGATCTCAAGGCATTTAGAATCTATGTCCTGCGATAAAAAATCATTGCCTATGTCCCCTCAACTATTGTTAAAGACATTCTTATTCAGCCTGACATAGACGGGAGAAGGAGTAAATGGATAGCCAAGATTCTAGAATTTGACCTGGAAATAAAGCCTACCAAATTAATCAGAGGTCAAGGTTTAGCCAAGCTATTGGCTGAAGCCAATTGCCAATCTTTGGGTGTAAGTTTCATCAACGAATGCTCAGGAATTCAACAGGGTCGGTTGTCTGAAATAGACCCTCGAAGGGAGCCCCCATTGGATCGATGTCCCTGGTATAAGGATGTCATATACTTTCTGTAAGAGTTGCAACCTCCAGACGGCCTACAAAGAAACGAAGCAAGATCTCTGAAGCTCAAGGCAGTCAGATACTGCCTTATCGATCAAATTTTATACTAGAAATCCCCCCTGGGGGTGCTTTTAAAATGCATGAATTCACAAGAGGCCGACAGGATCATGGTGGAATTTCACAGCAGCCTATGTGGAGGGCAACATTTCTGGAAGGCCAAAGCCCACAAAATTCTCAGAGCCGATTATTACTGGCCCATCCTGTTCGCTGATGTCCATAGAGGATTTAGAGCCTGTATCCGATGTCAAAGATTTGCAGGAAAGCAACAACTCAAATATTTGCCATTAAATCCTGTGGTTGTTTCAGGACCTTTCCAGCAATGGGGCCTAGATTTCATTGGAGAAATTCACCCCGCTTCCAGTGGGAAGCACAAATGGATCCTGACAGCTACAGATTTCTTTACCAAATGGATTGAATCTATCCCCACCAGGAGTGCTTCCCACAAGGTAATCATCGAATTCCTGGAAGATCTCATCACAAGATTCGGCTGCCCAAGTAAGATTGTCACTGACAATGCAACCTCTTTTAGGGCTGAGCCGTTAGCCAAGTTCTGTGAGCAATTTGGGATCAAACTGATTCACTCCACCCCATACTATCCCGAGGGAAATGGTTTAGCAGAGTCCTTTAACAAAAGATTAATAAGGATCATCAAAAGACTATTGGAAGAAAATAAGAAAGCCTGGCATTCAAGATTGAAATTTTCTCTATGGGTCGATCCAGTGACCACGAAGAGATCTATAGGCGTCTCTCCTTTCCAATTAGTCTATGGAACAAAGGCTTTTTTCCCTTCTCATTTAGCCATTCCTGTAGAAAAATTCCTCCAGGGTCATCAAGAAGAACCTGATGACATGATCAGAAGAATTCATCAGCTAGTGGAAGTCCAGCAGGACAGAGAGCAGGTAATAGACAGAATTCAGGACCATCAACAAAGGATCAAGCAGGTATTCGATAAGAAGGCCAAGAAGGAGGAGTTCCAGATAGGAGACCTGGTACTGAAATGGGATGCTCCTAAGCAAGATAAGGGAAAACACAACAAATTTGAAGCCTTGTGGATTGGGCCTTTCAAAATCTCCGAGGTTTTCTCGAATAACACGTACAGGCTGCAAGATTTGGAGGGTGAAGAAATTTTCAATAGCTCAGTAAATGGGCATTTTCTTAAAAAATGTTTTGTCTGAGCCTTCGGTGGCTCTTGTGTTTGTAAATATTGTCCTTTTGGTTCTTTATTTATTTTTATTTTTCATCTTAGTAAATGACTCCATAGCCCAACAGAAAGGCACTGGAACTGCAAAATGAGTCCTTAGAGCATCACAGGGATGACTCTATCCCCCATGGAGCCTAATGTTATCAACATTTCTTGTCCTGGGCATAAGAGTATTCAAGTCGACAAATTGCATGAGAAGCACCCGAGCGCAGCACGGGAAAATCTCGTTTCAAACTTCCAAGCAAGTAAGCGGGAAAAATTATATTTTCAACGGTCCAAATTCATCCATAAGAGCAGATCGATGGATGGCGGGAAGTTGCGGTTAGAGGAGTTGCGCCGAGATTAGTGCAATGGACAGCGCCCATATTATGTGCAGGAATGGATGGCAGTCGCCCATCACAAAGGATGCGTGGTGAGAGATCTAGTCACGTCGACGTTTCGACATTCGGGAGTTCGAAGGGTGAGAGTTTCATGTCATTCTACATATCGAAACCCTGAACCCCGAAGCTCCGAAAGTGCCCAAAGTCGGGCCTGTAGTATCACGGAGCAATCTCAATTGTCCAACCACAGGAGACACCTGGCACGCGATTAGGCTCCTCTCCTTTTTGCCCATCGCGATTTCAAGGCGCAAGGAGTAGCTCCGTCATATTCCCGATGCATGAGGTGCTAGGCGCATCCAGGACCAGGGCCCACAACATCACCAAGTGAGCCCAGGACCGTCAGATCTAAGAGGACGCGTGGCACACAATTAAGCCATCTCGGCGTTTCGCTCATCGCGATTGTGATAAGTGAGGATTAACTCCTTCCTACTCACGAACATTGAAAGTGCCTTTGAGAGTAAACGCAAGGTTACAACCCGTGGTCATTTGGGAAAGAAAAAGGGTTGTGCAAGAGGGGCCAAAGGCGTCGAGTCTGTTCATAGAAGCGATCATTGCATCTCCAAGCACCATCTGATTCAACCTCGAATATGGTTTTTGCCTGGAATAAATGAAGGTGAGAAGGGGTGGTTGAAACCTCTCCTCATGTATTAAGTGTAAGGTATGGAGAGTCTGGAAAACAGTCTTCTCAAGAGGGTCCTATGTACCCATTTTTGCAAAGAAGCCATGATGAGTCCCTCACTAGCCGGAGGAAGTCTGCACACGCTATCTTGGCTCTTAATGGCTCAGCTACTTCCCTTACAGGAGCCATGTGTAGTTAAGGTGGCATCTGATGAAGAATATCTGTTCGAATTCGACTGAAGGGACACCAAGACTTGGATGACTGAGCACACCGCTGTTAGGCGAATTTTTTGAGTATATAGACTCAGTCTTTGTATTTTGTAATCTATCGATGGTTGAGAAAGGCTCCCGGTTGTAAAAATTTAATGAAGCACTATTATTTTGGTTATGCATGGACTCTTGAGACTTCTTGCCTTATGAATGTCAGTTTCTTTCATGTCTTTGTTACACTGTATTAGAGCAACTCGGAATTGGAGGATCCAGTCGAGTTGTGACTGTTATAGGATGATGTAGGTTGAATCACTGTAACAATTGCATTGTTTCTAATTGGCCTCTATGATTTTCTTAGTGCTGAAAGACTTGGAATTGGAGGATCCAATCAAGTCCCCCTTTCAGCTTCTCGAAGCCCTGAACCAAGAGGATCTTGCATTCATAGTTTTTCTTCTACAAACTACTGAAAGGTCTGTTGCTTGAGGTAGTTTGTTCACTCTTCTCACCAAGTCTTCCACCTATTCATCTTTTAATCAACTCACTGACTGAAGTTAGATCAAGACCTCCTTTGTTCCTTACATACCAGACCCAGTCCCTGAATTAGAGTGATATCTCCCCGAGTCTCTACCCATTTGATCACCCATTAAAATCTATCGTGACATAAAACTGATGGGCGTTGGGCTATGCTCCCGCAAGCAATCCAGGAGTGACTTTTGACGCTAACAGTTTATTAATGGATTATGCTATCTAATGTGCTAACCCCTTTTATATCATCACTATGTACTTGCTCTACTTGTTTGTCGAGAACTTATTACAGGTATAAATCTTTGGGTCAAAGTGATCAACGGTGGAACATCATCAAACGTTGGATCGAGGTAGGCCTCTTTCTTATATTGCACATTAGTCTATATAGAATATGTTGGAATTGAGTTGATTTCTGCAGTCATACCCGTCTGTTGTGGTTTACCCTTGGCCATAGATAGTTTTTCCCTTGTAACAGAAATGGCGACTCCGCTAGGGAGAGATCTTCCTTCTAAGGGTTGAAGTACTTTTTCTTCTTACATTGCTCTTTTTACTTTGTATTTCTTGTCGTATCACTACTTGACAGATTCTGTTCACTCTAAGTCTGAGTTTTCATTCTTTTTCCCTTGCCTGGCCTTGTTTTAAAGGATATACGCCCTTTTTTCCTTGACAATTGCGTATACACGCTTGTTGTCTCACTGCAAGAAGCAAATATACACTCTGTTCTCCTGAACAGTTGTGTATGACACTTCCCCTTTCTTGTTTTCTTGGTTTAGTGACTGCTGGGTGGGATTTGAAAATTGTTGAGCCTTCTTAGGTCTCTATAGTGCCTATTGAGATTATTTGGGATGACAGGAAACCTGTTTGGATTTGAATTTTTTGGCGGAGTCTTTCTCTTTGTTTTCCATTTTTAATTTGTCCTTGTTATCTGGGCTGTTTGCTTGGCTGCTTGGTGTTCTGCTCGAGTTATTGCTTTTATACACAGTAGAATTTATATATCAGGTTTCTCATCAGTCCATGCATTTTCTTTTTAGTATATTGAAAATACAAAAAAATAGGCATTTTGCATTGGTTGGCATTTTTTTCTTGGAATCTTTATCATTAGCTTAGTGCATTTAGTGAAATATTGCATTTTACTTCTGAATTGCAGAGTTGAAATTGAAAACTGCACTATTCTTATTTAGCATATCATTCATTGAAAAGTTAAAGATAGAATTTGCATTATATCCATATTTATTTTCTTGCAGAGTCATAACACCATGAGTTTCACTTCCATACCTTTTTGAGTAACCATGACCAATAAAATTTACGCTTTAAACTAAAATTGATTAGTCATGATTTTATTTTTAGGGTGCACAAACTAGTCTAGGATTTAGTGCCTTGGAATAGGATCTTGTGAGTAAACTTCTCCAAGGCAATTAAATCAACATATGTTTCTGAGACATGGAGTTGAGAAGTCCATTGTATAATTGGTAATATCAGGAGACTTCGTTCACATCGAAGTTAATCACGAGGTCGCGCGAAGTTGGTTGAAGGGATAACCCCTCGATACTCACCTAGCGTCAGAGATATTTTTGTGTATTTATTCGTATTTGGGGATCTTGCTAGTACCCATACGTCTGTGAGAGGCGGTGCTTTCAAGGTTTCGGGCTTTACTACCCTTCTCATACGGTGATTCGGACTTACGACTACTCTCCTATGCATCGGTTATACAATGGTCTATTAGTTGCTTGACTTAGGTATCTCATAGGTTACTTGCAGGGGTTATTCTACTTGTATCCTAAGTCAGATAGGGGTCAGACAACACACAATTTTTATGGAGGATTAACTCTCTAAGGGGATCTGATCAACTGGTTGTTAAGCCTACGAGGGCCCTTATAACTGATTTTGTTACGTCCAAAATTTAGCGGGGAGTCTCAGGTCCCTCTTGGATGAGACATACCTTCTTTAGCGAGGGAGGCCACTCAACCACTTTAGCCCATTTGCATGCATATTGGTCGTTTGACCTTTTGGTATGCTCTTTCACTACTAGTTGGCCTTAGGATATATTTTTATTCATTGGAGAGTCATAAGTCGTTGTGGAGTCGGACCAACTCCCTCGCAGGTCCCGTCGATTGTTACAGTTACCACCGGTTTTCGAGTTCTTGCCTTCTAAAAGGTGTAGAGTTATCAGGAGTGGTACACACACATCCAAATTTCAGATTTGTGGTTCTACAAGGATGAGTACCGAGTCTACTCTTCAGAAAACTGGGAGTTCTTTGAATCCCAATCCTACTATAATTAATGGCACCCCTTCAACACCTGCAACCACTACAGTTGCAGCGCCAAAGGCTTATACCGATACTATGGATCGACCTGTAGTTAATTCTTCCTCTCTTGCATCAAACCCTTTTGGGGGTTTCGGTCACTCGCCAAGTTACAATGTTCAAACCATCCCTATGGATTCTAGTCCATTTTCTTATGGTATGCCTAACTTCACTTCGCAGTTTTCGACTGCCATCTCAGCTGCTGGCCCTAATGCTAGCTTTGGACTTGGGGGTACTACACCTCCTTAAACTCCTTTCCCGTTTGGTGGTTCTAATATACCCCAAGCGAATCCTAATGTGGGAAGTGTCCCTATTTTTAACCCCGGGTCTAATCCTTCTATGTCTGGGTGGAACAACCCAGTTGGCGGACAAGTTCCACCCTATATCCCTATCCCCTTGGTGCCGATTCTGACCAATACTTTTGGCATGAAGAATGCTCTTCAATCCTCCGGGTTCCCACTTGGAGGAGGTCAATCTTAGACTTTAGGCACACCCCAACCTAGATCTAATCCAGTTGGGGGAAATTTTAACAACCCTCAGCTTGGATCTAATCCAACTGGGGGAAACTTTCATAACCCTTATCAGAACATTCCTGTTGGAATGATGCCCAATCCATCTTTTATGAATCAGCCCAGAGGAGGGTCTTTTAATCCTGGACAAGGTTTTGGTCTTTACTAGAAATCTGGATGGAATGCAGTTCCTAACACACAATCTTTCGCGGGAGGATGGGGCCAGGTGTCGCAACCCCGTATTCCCTTTCTAGCCATGCTTAATTTTCCATATTTGTCTAAACTAATGAATGACCCGGTGAGTCATGATCCCACATGGCCCCATGTCCCTACCAAAATTTCGTCAGACATTCCAAAGTTTGAGGGTAAGAATGGCGAGGACCCTGGTGACCACATCATTACTTTTCACCTTTGGTGCTCATCGAATTCTCTGAATCATGATTCTATTAGATTATGATTGTTTCAACGCACTCTCATTGGAGTCGTGTCGCAATGGTACATTGAGCTACCTAGGGGGACATATGGATCTTTTCATCAGTTGGTGCTAGCCTTTCTCAACCAATTTCAACTGTCCATTCATTATGATGCTGACCTTGAACTTTTGTTGACTTTACGCCAGGATACCTACACTCACATCTCAGACCATATCCAAGAATGGCATAGGCGAAGGTGGTTGGTTAATTCTCCTATACCCCTGGCCTTTCTTATATAATGGTTCCTAAAGTCTTTACATGATCCTATTTCAAAGGACGTTGCTACTTCCAGGGTCTTCAGAGAGGAATAAAATATCTTTAGAGCCCAACATCTTGATTTGATATATGCTCAGTCTGGGATGTTATACCACCTTCTTCCAAATGCACGGTGGACAAATGACGATCCTAGACAGACTCACGGACCTCATGCCAATGGAATTGTAGGTTCCACCAATGTAAAATTCATATACTCAACAACAAAGTCTGTTGGAGGGCCAACCTCGCCTGGATCCTCCAAACCCACCCAATCGGCGGATGTACATTCCGTGCAATCATCGAAGAACCCAAATGGTGACCAACAACCAGATGGGAATAAAAGGAAAGGTCGAAATAATTGTAAGGGTGGGAAGAATAATAATAAACCCAAGGACAAAGATAATAATGGGAAACAAAATGATAATGCTGTAGAGGGCAAGAAAGAGAAACGTAAGGTGAAGTTTCCTTGTAAACTTTGTACCAATGAAAACCTTACACACTTATGCCCCAAACTTGTGGAGGTTGTGAGGCTTTTAAATCTACTGCCCGCCATGTTGAAAAACCCATTCCCACACAATCAACACTTATCCTCGAGCTCTTAGAACACCGGAAATACATCCAGTGGAAGTCAAAACCCACCGTTGCAAGATGGCGATCGTGTTTGCATCAATATGGTTTACGCGAAAATTGATATAGCCACCCGCTCTCGTAATTATAGCTCTTAAAAATCCAGTACCAACCTAGAAGCTCCTCCTCCACCCCCAGAGACGAACTTATAGATTAAGAAACCAAATCCACTGCCTCGTATTCCGAAAGAAGTACTCAAGTGCTCTACCCACAACCCTAATGTTGGAGCCGCCCAAAACTACTCTTTTGTTTAGGATCTGGGCCAAACCCCTTGTGCAATGTCGACTTTGGAGGTACTCCAGACGTGTCCATCACAGAGGAATGCCTTACTCTCTACCTTAGGAGCTTTAGAACCTTATGGCTCGAAATTTATGAAGTTCAATGTCACGGACGTGAAGCCTTGCTTACCCTACCATGTGGCTTTTCAAATCCACGTGGAGTATTCCAAGTATACTATCAAACGAGAGGTCGTTGATGAAAGTGCTGCCACTTGCATGATGTCCCTGGTCTATTGGAAAGCTATCAATTCTCTGACCCTTTCCAAGTCATCGAACATGTTGACTGCATTTGACGGTCATTCCTTCCGCCCTCATGGTATTCTCCCCGCCTTTCCGGTCCAGTTGGGTGGGAAGACGGTAGAGGTGGAAGTAGGGGTAGTTGATGCACCTCTCGATTATAACTTGTTACTAGGTGGCAATTAGACCTATGCTATGGTTGTTGTCATATTGTCTGTTTTCTGTATACTTTATTTTCCTCATCAGGGGGAGATCGTGACAATCAACCAGTTATCCTTTGCGTACTCTAGTCCTAACGAATATGTTGGACCGTCGATCCCTATGATCGACAATTCTCAGCCGACAACTAAGAATATCAGTGTCATAATGTATTCTTCCCTCATGGGTACTTTCGACTTCTCGACACCGATTCATCACGTTTACGCCATGTCTAGTAGGCCTGCTTCAACCGGAAGGTCCATACCTTTCCTTACTTCCTATTTTAGTGATACATGGACCCTACCTTATCTAACTTCATCGGGTGAAGGACAGTTGCATGCTAGCATGGCTATGCCACTATCGACAATGTAGATTGCGTATCAAGCCATTCTTGACTCCTCCGTCGATCTTGATCCTATTACCTCGTAGTTGGACGAGGAGGATCCCATTCTTAGGCATGTATGGGCCACCTCGTTATCTTGTTCACATGATTTCTTAGATGATACTTTTCCTTCAGACGAAGCCATCCTCGAAGCCATGAATGGTTTCGAGAGACCTTGGGATGACATGCATCATCGATCTTATTTTCTCCCAAGTCTTGAAAGAATCAAGTGAGATGATTTTCGATCTACCTTGAGTGAGATAGTCGGTCACGCCGTAGTTCCACTTGATATATAAAACATTTATGCCAAAGGAAATATGGCGAGTATTTCTCCTACCGTCTCGATCGATATCTCTCGTAACCCTGGCAAGATTGAGAACGTAAATATAGGTGTGGATTATTCGCGAGAAGAGATTCTGATCTACACCAACCTCTTCAAAGAATTTTGAGATTTATTCGCTTGGTCATACGAAGAGATGCCAAGGATCGACGCTCATATTGTCGAACATGAGATTAGGACTTATCCGGATGCTAAACCTGTTTGACAACATCTTAGAGCTGTTAATCCTAGGAAGGCTCCCGCTATTAAGGCATAGGTGGAGAAGCTACTTAATGCTGGCTTCATATACCCGATCCCCTTAACCGAATGGGTATCCAAACCCATTCTTGTGAATAAAAAGAAAGGAACCATCCGTGTGTGTATGTACTTTCATGACCTGAATAAGACTTGTCCTAAAGAAAACTTCCCCATGCCTTTCATTGATCAGATTCTTAATGAGTGTGCGGGAAGAAAAATATTTTCCTTTATGGATGGATTTTCAGGATATAACCAAATCTAGATCAAACCTGAGGATCAACACAAGACGACATTTATATGTCCTTGGGGTACTTTTTCATACCGAAAAATGCCTTTCGGCCTAAAAAATGCCAGAGCGACCTTCCAATGCACCATGACTTTCTCTTTTCATGATCTCAAGCACATAGTCAAAGATTACCTTGATGATCTTTCTTCTCACTCTCACAAGAGAGTGGAACGTGTTACACACCTTCGACTGGTTTTTGAAATATGTCGTTACTATAGAATTTGGTTAAACCCTCACAAATCCATACTTTGCGTTAAGTCTGGCCGTCTCTTAGGATTCCTAGTTTCTGAGACCAGGATCATGGTAGATCCTCTTAAGGTTAAGGCAATACTTCAATTGCCTCCCCCGCGCGTGATTAGACAACTTCACGGTTTACAGGGAAAAGCTAACTTTCTGCGTCAGTTTATAGTGAATTATGCCAATATCACTAAGGGTTTCATGCGCCTATTGAAGAAAGACACTCCTTTTATCTGGGATGAGCGAGCCCAGGAGTCTTTCAACGCTTTAAAGAAATCCTTAGTATCGGCCCCTCTGCTGAAATCTCCTGATTATAGTAGAGATTACTTGTTGTATATCGCCGTGTTTGAAGAGACAATTAGTATGGTTCTAGTTCAGGAGGATGATGAGCTCCATGAGCACGTCATCTACTATAGTAATCAAAATTTAGTCAGGCCTGAGCGTAATTACTCTCACGTTGAAAATCTAGCTTTGGTTTCCGTTCACGCAATACAACGTTTGTGACACTATATATTTCTTTGCAAGACTACTGTGTTTTCCGATGTCAATCTGTTTCAATACATCCTCACTAGGCATATCATAGGCGGGAAATATAATAAATGGATTGTCATCTTACAAGAATTCGATCTCGACTTTGCTTCGGCCAAGTCCAAGAAATCAATAGTTTTTGCAGAGTTAATATCTGATTTTCCACGATTAGATGAGGATGTTATCCATGTCAATTCGTTTGCAGACGAACACATTTTCCTTGTCTCGTCGTCTGAACCCTGGTATGGAGACATTGTTTTATATATTCAAACCTTGAAGTTCGCTCAGCATCTCTCATGAGATGATCAATGACGTGTTAGATACCAAGCCAAAAAGTATACCATCGTCAGCGACACTTTGTATCGCTGAGGAATAGATAGTATCTTACGTCGTTTCTTAACTCATGAGGAATTCGAGTCAGTCCTAAATGATTTCCACAAAGGGGCTTGTGGTGGTCATCTATCCGGGCTTGCGACAACCCAAAAAATCCTGTGAGCCGGTTACTTATGGCACACCATCTTTAAATATTGCATTGAAGCGGTTAAGAAGTGTCACCCCTGCCAGGTGTTCACTCAAAAAATGAGCTCGCACCTAGCCCCCCTTCACCTAGTCATTACCGTCGGTCCCTTCACCAAGTGGGGGGTAGATTTTGTCGATTGGAACCCAACTTCGGCTGGGGGGCATAAACACATTATCGTGGCTATCGACTACTTCACCAAGTGGGCTGAAGCCATGCCTACCATAAAATCTAATGGGAAGACTGCAACCTTCTTTGTGTTCAACCAAATTATTGTCCGGTTCAGTATCCCAAGTGAGATTGTCATTGATCATGGCAGTCACTTTCATAATGAAGTGATGATAGAACTAGCATCCAAACTGGGTTTTAGACATGGTCACTCATCTCTTTATTACCCCCAGGAAAATGGGCAAGTAGCGGCCGTTAACAAGTCTCTCAAGACCATTTTGCAAAAAAATGTCATCTGGAGTAATTCCGATTGGCACATCATGCTATATCCCATGCTTTGGGCATACCGAACCTCGGTCAAGACTGCCACCAGTTTTTCCTCTTTTCAGTTAGTACACGGTGTGGATTCGATACTTCCTGTTGAATGCAAAATCCCTTCTCTCAAGTTGGCAGTTGATCTCCTACCTGACACTTCGGATTTAGAGTGATGCCTCATGCACCTAGAGAGTCTTGACGAGTAGCGCCGAGACACATTTACGGCTATCGAGGAAAACAAGAAACATGTCAAGGTTTAGTATGAAAAGTTTGTCTATCCCCGGTTGTATGCTAAGGGTGACTTGGTCCTCTTGTATCACCAAGCCAAAGAAGTACTAGGGGCAGGGAAGTTTAAACCCATGTGGCACGGTCCTTATATCGTGCAACATGTTCTTGAAAAAGAGGCCTATGAGCTGGAAGATTATGAAGGGAATAAATTGGCCGAGCCCATAAATGGGCTCTACTTGAAAATATATTACACTTGAGCCCCAGTCTTGGGAGAAACCCTTTGTATACTAATGTAAATTTGGTGTATATACATATTTTTCACCTTTTCTTTTTGTCTTTGACTTGCTTATCAAGTTTTCCCTTTTGGTTGGCAGATGTCAACGGAGTCTTCGGTCTACCTAGGATTCGTAGATGGAGCCATTTTTCATACACAGAACTTGTCTTCTGCCGCTTGGGTGATTTACTCACCTGAGGGTTTGCTGGTGTCTTCAGGTGGCGTATTCCTAGGGCCATCCACAAACAATGTGTCCGAATATAGCGCCGTTATAGAAATTTTGCACGATGCCATCTCACATGGTATTCACTCTCTAGAGGTTCACCTAGATTCTCAGTTAGTAGTATGTCAGTTGAACGACCGTTACCATGTGCGTGATCCTATGTTACTCCGTCGATTCCTACAGGTATGTCTTTTAGAATGACAATTTGATTTTATTACATATTTTCACATCCCTAGAAGTTCTAATCATGTATTCGATGCCTACGCTAATTATGTTTTAGATTGGAATTTGTCACATTAATAAAGTAAAGAAAACCATTAAATCAATGTACACATTGTAAAATATGAGTAAAGCTAAAGATACCTCTTTATATATTTAAAAAATATATGGTGTTTATATTACAAAATTGGGGCTAAAACCTTCAAAATACATATACAACCGATAGACATATCCCATGACATCTATGCATGTGGCACTAGATGCATATCATGATAGAAAACCACGGCGTTTGCGAGACGTCGAAAGATTCGTACCCATGCTCTAGGTACACCAACAACCTGCCGCTGCATGGCTTCAGGTAGATCCTCTACTTGAACCATAGGAATCCTCTGTGTCAGATGAGATAGGTTGCCCTGCACGTTCTGTAGGACTCTCTCCACTTCTCCTCCCATTTCCTGATCTCCCTAGTGCCTCCTCCTATGTTGTAAGAATCCCTATGGCTGTTGCGGACCCACATCTACAAATCACACAAGTATCTAGTTAATATTCAAACAACATCCAAAAATATTTTTGTTTTCTTAAATACAAAAATACAAAAAAATGAAATATGTAAAAACTTTTTACCTATGGCGCCATAAGCGGCCCCTGGTGGAAGAAACATATCTGAGTATCCTCTGAAATCGATCCCCACATAGGGATATTCATCCAGAGCAATGATTTGTCTCTACCACAAGAAGAAAAAATCATCATTGTAGGGTGTCGAAACCCTACCTCCCCCCTGTCGTTTCATGACTTCGATCAACCACGCCATAGCTGAATTGCATGGTCCCCTAGGAAGGATCTCCACTCTAGGTCCCAGACCCGGGACCCGCTCGAAAAAGAAGCTGCAAAGGATAGAGGCAAACCCAAATTTTTTCTTACCCCCCTGCTTGCACTCTGTCAACCGAACTTTCATATTGGTCAACAGTGAGGTACACCAATCATAAACAGTGGGCCTCGCACACTCCAATGCGTAAAACATAAGTGGTCTCGATGCTTGATGCAACAAGGCTGATCCTTTGATTTTGGTAAGCACGAGCACAATAATCTTCAAGCTTAGGTTACCTATAGCCCGAATGGGGATTTGACTTCCCACAATGGGAGTCCCTGCAACACAGTGGGCCTCGATATACTCCTTGACCTTCATCCCACTCCCTACCCCCTGTGACTTGAGGTCCACAACCTCTCCTTGGTGTGAAAGTTTGGTCAAGAAGTAGATGTCCTCTACTTCGATCCTTAATGGTTTTCCATCAAGGATAAAGCTCTCGCTATCAAGATCCCAATAGCCCACCAACATCTCCAACAACCTCACTTGGGCCCTCATCCCTTTGAGAGCCCAAAAATTGTACAAAACACATCTTTTTAGAGCCACTTTAGCCACCAGATATTGATCCACTGCTGCATCTACCTCCTCATGCTCTCGCTCTCTCCATTCCAACACCAACCTGCAAAAAACAAATCATTTTTGAGTTAGAAACCCTTCTTTTTTTCCATTTGCGTACGTATACGTGGTTTATCCACAAACAACCGCTGGTAGGGCCTGATATACACCCCCTTGTGGTTCACACAAGGACGTATATCTGGTCGTATACATGACCTATTCAGAGAAACCTGCGTATATCGAAAACTCCAAACTACGCCCTCAAAAACTAGCAAAATAAAACCTAATTCAAAAATGTAAACCATTGAATTTGAAGAGGATGGGATGAAGAGTTACTTGATCCAGACGATTCGTGATTCTGATGCTGTTGGTAGACCTACACAAATTTTTCCTTTTAAAGTGACAAATCACAATTCATGTAGATGCCTACGCTTCGTCATGTAAATATTGCTATTTGAAGGTGACTATTCGGTAGTAAAAAATATGTTTTGATCGTTCCTATTTTATTTTTTTTCATTTTCATGCTTCATTAATGATTGAAATCATGAATGAAACATTAAAACTTATAATCAAATTGCAATTATATCCAAGTCTTGGTCTTTATGTAGGGTCAATGTTCTTACAACTCTTTTAATGAATGTTGTTTTGCTTTGAAGCTTATCATATATCAATAAAACATTTGTTTTGAGTTTCTCCTAGATTATGAGCTATATCTTGAGTACTTTGTAAATACATCAAGAATAGATTGGCATTAAGAATATAAGCTTCTTAATTTAACGTTCTTGGTAGATCATTTTCTATTTTATATATTTTGATTGGTATTTTGATTTTTGGATCGCATCCTCTCCTAACCTTGGAAAATCAAGGTACCCATTACATATGATGAGATTCAAACACAACTCGGTCGTACCCTGTACTCTGTTTGAAGTGGCAGTTTGAATCGATAGATCCATCATTGGAAACTAGAGTCTTGGGTTTCGCTCTGTACTCAGGGAATTCATTACCCGAAACACCCGATTTTTGTGGCTTGAAACCTCTTATGCTCTCATTTTGGTCGCATTAGCGTAACTGTGGGTTTTATTCCTTTGTTACTTCCTCTGGCCTTCCTCTGTTTCTGCTACCTCTTATGCTCACAGTGAGTTATGGTCACCTTTGTGACTGCCTGTCCAAACCCTTATGGCCCCTGTCGTCCGTGTTGAGCCGAATGGCTCCCAAACTTTGTTGTTGTGTGATGACGCAAGTGAATACCTTAAAAGTCAGGGTTGGGTTGTGTTTCTCAAGAAATTCCAGTGTTATAACTTATAAGAAACCCAAGATTTTTCCCTCACATTTGATGGATGCAGAGCCAAAGTGGGCAATATTCAATTGGAAATAACCGAGGAATTTCTGAGTGAGGCAACGAGCTTCCCCCTCACCAACCAAAAATGGTTTAAAAATTCAAAGTTGGAAGAGGTACCATGGAGTCTGTTCGTCACCTCTCAGAAAATTCAATGTTGTGACAAAGGTATGCCTCTCTCTCTGTTGAAATATAGATGGCACAGTCTGTTGGCAGCGTTAAGGCAATTTGTTACTTGTGAAGGTCGCTACGGCCTCGTCTTCCTTTATCAGATAAGACTGCTAATGCATTTTATCGATTTCCAATTAAACATGCCTTTTTACTTATTAATAAGTTTATATAAGATGTCAAATAGATATAAAAGGCAGAAATTGGATTCCAGCTTATTTCATCATGGGTTGATTAAGTTGTTGATAGTCCATCATCTGAAACTACTTAATGAGGATTGGGATGCTTTTGTGACTCGTAATGGCTTTGTTACAGTAAACCATGTAGAGACTCTGGTGGTTGATAAACCTATGCTAGAGAAGTCTCTTTTTCCCTCCAGTGATCGGCCAATTTTCTTGTGTGAAAACCCTTGTGAGAGGCCTACACCCGATTAGTCTGTGTGTGAACAATAGGATGTCGGCTCCAATCTTGTTAAAATTCCTGAGTGTGAACAAGTTGTCGACCCTAACCTTAACATCAAATCCACTAGTGGAAACCCTTCTAAACAGTCAAAGAAAAATCGAGACATGCAAGGGTTTAATAACAAGAGGGCTGGCAGACTAATTTCAAGGAGCCTACGGAATAGATCAAAAGCTCATGTGAGCTCAATCGAATCAATCGAGGTCCATGAGAGCTCTGATCCCAAGATTGAAAAATTCCTGATAGTTGAAGACCCAAATCACTCTAAACTGGATCTCGGTCAAGCTTTCGATTATGTGAATAACTTGCCGTCGTGTCTAAAGAACAACAATTACTTTCCAGGAATTAAATTCAGTCAAAATCCGACAGTGGATAGTGGTAGTTTTTTAACACATAGTCATGCGCTTCCTCAACCATTTTCCCCTGCTGTAAACTGTGAAGTGTGTTTACATTCAATAGGTCTGTATTGCACAAAAATTCCCGTCCTTCAAGAAAAGATCAAGGATCCTTCGGCTGAAAACCATTCATTGACAATTGAAAACCGCGAGCTCAAGATCAATGCACAAAGGCAAGGAAAATGCTTGAAAAGGACTGGGAATATCATAATAAAAAATGTCGATAATATTGAGGCTGTGATCAACTTTGAAATTTTGTGATTCGAATTTGGTTTTCAGTTGAATGGTAAGATTGTTTTTTATTTTATTTGTGATTTTATTGTTATTTTTCTAATTAATATAGAGTGATTTAGATTTCTATTGTCAATAATAAGACTGGCTATAGAATCGAGAGATTTTGTAGCCAAGTCAATTTTCATATAAAATTTGGAAAATGTTAGTTAAATAAACATATAATCTTCTTATTTCATTTTCTTTCAGGATATGATGTATCTTGTGTTGATCTCATAAGATGGAGCATTGCTAGACTTAGTTGATTAGTCACCTCTTTTGGATTATTCTATAAATCAAATCAAAACTTGTGTAATTTTGAAGATACAGTTTGATATTGAGTGGCTTTTTAGACCCTCTATTTTTGTAACTTTTAGATCCTTTTGAGATATGATCCTATCTTAGAATATAGGATGCTTAGCTTACATGAACTCTTTAAATACTCTGTATTTTGTAATAGATTACATCTTGGCTGAGAGCAAAAGATGGATGATTAATTCCAAAACCTAATGAAACAACATTCATGCAATTTGGCCCTAGCCTCTTGTTTATTAATGTTGTCATTTATGTTTTGTTAATGCTGCTACATATATATATATATCTGATATATTTAGATTAAATGATCTATGATGTGTAGGATTGTTATATTAAATACCATCCATAATTTGCTTCTCAAAATATAAATGTTGTGATCATATTTTCAGTTAAAACGATATGGTTTATCTTTCAATTTTAATTGAAAAATGAAATGTACAGGTTACTTTCAGATTTATCTTGCAGTGATCATGTATAATTATCATATCACAAGTTTATGTTTGTGTCTCCGCTTCAATCATTAAAACCCAAACTGCCAACATATGTTCTGGAATTATTTAGAACAGTCTTAAGGTTCATTGCAGGTTTCCCTCTTGGACGTGGTAGTTGGACATTCTATAATCATGCAGATGCTTGGATACACATCGCTAACTCACTAAGAGGTTAGCTCATTTATATTTTTATTTCATTTACTTAACACTGAAACTCGAATGTATGGTTCAACTTTTGACTATCCACACATTTTTGTTTCATAGTATTTTTTTCATATTAGTTTAGATTTATAAAGAAAAAAAAAAAATATTTTTATGTGCTTCCTAGAAGCAATCATTTTTCACATTGATTTTCGTAAGTTTCAATTAAAACTTGCAGTTTGTAAATCATGTAGATAAGTAACATTTGTATATCTTTTGCTTAAATATATCTAAAACAGTTACATTATATGTATGTACACACACACACACACACACACACACACACACATATATAGTGATTAGTAATTAGTTAGCTATTTCATTTCTTTTAGGACTTATAGATTGGATAACGTAGCCATTAAACCCGTCAGAATGAATTACACCAAACGGCTTGGGTTATTTAGACAAACCCAGACCAGACTCGTTCTTCCAATTGACGAATGATCATTTTCACCCATCAACAAATGGTGCTATAAGGAGGGCCTTAATAAAATTGATGACACGTGGAGTTCACAAAACTCCACCCCCACACACTCGCTCCCCCATTGTAACACGTAGTCTCTCAGACAACAACGTTACTTCTGAAACAAAAACTACCTCGAAAAAAATCATGAGATTCTCGTTGAGCCAGTAACATCAAATACTCAAGGGGCCAACATACAAGAAATCGTTCTTCTGTCACTCTTAAGGAAACACGGTGCTTTGGACTGTATCAGAAAACCTAATAGGCCTCTCAATCAAACTTTATATTTCTCCGATATCCGAGAGAAACTTGAAGGCACTGGTCTATGTTTAGATCCTTTAGGAGACAATACCACAAATCCTGACCATACCCCTACTCTTGGAGTCGAAGGATCTGGTATTCCACCTTCCCCACCCCATTCATCTCCTTCCTCTTCAGGAGGAGTGTCATCTAACGAAGGCAGTTCTTCATTTTAATCATCTCAACCTTCGATACCACCTACACCCATGGCGAACCAAAACAATCCCGCCAGACCTTGGCTTGATCAAGGTGCTATGGTTGTACCTGGACCCCAACACCCTTTACCAAAACACTCGGAGAAATGGTTACCTAAGTTTGATCCATATTCTAAGAAAATCACCGAGGATCACATAAAGAAATTCATGCTAGCCATTAGACCCCGAAGTGTAGAAAATGAAGATGTAGTATGTAGAATTTTTTCCTTACACGTTTGAGGGTAATGCCTCTACATGGTATTTCACCCAAAAAACTCACACCATTGTATCTTGGGATAGATTCAAAACTTGTTTCCTAGAGAAGTTCAGAGATGATAAATCTCTAGAAGTCTTAGTCATGTAACTTTCCAGCTTAAAGATGAACCCTAAGGAGAAAGTAAAATATTTTAACCTAAGGTTCCTCACGTTAAAAAACCGAATCCCCATTGATTCAATGCCCACAGAAAACCTTATTGTGGCATATTACACTAAAGATATACACAATAATATAGCAATTTGGGTTAAAATGTCTAATAAGTCAACATTACTGGAAGCCTTCGAGGAGGCGAGCCAAATCGAAAAATATATTTTGAGCTTGAACGATAATCTTAGTAGTGAGGCATAAATAGCCCCATCTTCTAAGAAGAAAATAGAAATTCTTCCTAGGCCTCCCCAAACCAAAACCAAATCAAAAACCTCCGACTTAGAAATTTTACAAAATGTCGTCAAAAAGCTATCAAATCAAGTCGTAGACTTGAGGAGATCAGATGAAGAAGAATCTTCGAGCAAATGAAGTTACAAACCTCCTTTCAGAAAACCGTTTCCCCCAAACTGACCGAATCCGACCCCTAAGGGTCTGAATTTTGAAAGCTTGCAATACACTTTGTAGACTATCCTTGAAGCACATGATAACTTAGTTCCCCCTAAAAATTCTGAAGACGTGGTTGAAGAAGAAATAACTGAAGAAGAGGAGTTATCTCCCAATATCTTCGGACATTTTTTCAACAGTATTTTTCAAGCCAATTTTGAAACTGTCCATCCTTACAACACCAGAAGAAAAACTCAGAGTCAATCCTCTTTCGAAATAAGTACTAATGTGCCTCCGTATCAATTTAAACAAGTTGAAACAAAACATAATTTAGCAGCCCCAAGTTTAGAGTATGATTTGATTGAAGACCTAAATAAACTTAGAGCTAATATTTCTGTTTACGAACTTTTGAAATTCCCTCTTCTTCTGCAGAAAATGCTTTAGAACATCGCAGAAAATAGTAAAAACAACAATCTGAACAACAAGAAAATTGTAGAAATTAGTTCTAAAACAACTCAAAAGGTCCTTGCTAAAACAACAACTGAACCCCCAGATAAAATAGATCTCATTGAAAAAACTGTATCAAATGTAGATAAAGTAATTTAAGGGATAGCGACTAAAAATCAATAGAATTCAGTTGTTAATACTCGCAAAAATGTCCCACATTTCTTATTAACTTTTGAAAATTTCAATAGAAATGTACATAATTTCATGGTAGATTCCGACGCATCATCAAATGTGATGCCCTTGTCTGTTTGCCAAAAAATGAATGCTGAAGTTCAACCTTCTAGTGTTAAAAACATTCATCTCGATCAGACGAATGTTAAGGTAATTGGTGAACTAAAGAATGTGCTTGTTAGGCTATCTTCTAATCCTAAGGTTCACAAAATTATTGACATCATTGTTGTTGACATCCCTAAGGTCTATGGTTTATTTTTGAGTAGGGATTGGTCCGAGCAACTGCATGGGTACTTTGCAACAGATTGGTCTCATTTGTGGCTACCAGAAAATGGAAAGCCAAACAAAATTAGGATTAACCGTGAATGTTACCTCAAGAACACCGTGGTGGATTTGAATGATGCTAATGAGCCATTTACTACTTCCACTAATTCACTTGAAATATAGGGAATGAACACCTTCTTCGGTAACTTCATGGCTGAAACCTCCCCCATCACCGATCCAGAACAACAGTGGGAGCTCATGACATGTACCCAGTCAACAACTTTACCGAATGTGCCAAACACTGCCGAAGAAGCTCACATATGGTCACTTCACTTTGATGGATCCAAATCCAAAGAAGCAGCTGGTGCAGGATGTGTACTCATCGACCCGTCAGGTAGCAAAACTTTCATCGCCTATCGACTAGATTTTGAATGTACAAACAACACCGCCGAATACGAGGCACTTTTGCAAGGACTCAGGAAAACTGTAGACATGAACGTAAAGAAATTAATGGTATTTGGTGATTTGGAAATTGTGTTCAGACAAGTAAGAAATTCCATACATTTCCTATCACCACACCTGAAAAGTTACCAAACTGAGGTATGGAATCTAATGCACAAATTTTCCGCATTTAACATCAATTCCATTCCTATATTAAGCAATTCTGAAGCCGATTTATTGGCTAACGTCGCTTCGAAACTTTTTCCCACATAAGGTCTTTCTCTGAATGCATTTTCGATTGAGTTATTGTTCATACCATCCATCCCATACAACGTCACTAATTGGAGAGTGTTTGATGATGATCAACAGATCATCAACTTCTTGCATATGGAGGATACCTTCCAAGGTGCAATTATCGATGAAGGCACTCACGATGAAAACATCCACAATTTCACTGTAATATCAGAACCGAGATCTCCCAAATCAACATCTGATTTGGTAAACTCTATTCCTAAATCCGTGGTAAGACTAGAGAAGTTTTATGATTTGCATGATAAATTCAAAAAATCGGTAAATTGTAAAACAAATAGTTCTTCCTTGACTCATGAGAAAGTAAATCTAGGGACTAAAGATAATCCACAATATATTAATCTGGGAATGGGATGCTGTGAGCAAGAGCGGTCCGCTTTTATAAAACTATTTAGGGAATTCAAGGATGTTTTTACTTGGACATACAATGATTTAAAAACTTTTGACCCTAATATAATACAACATATCATCCCCATGAAGCCCCAGACTCAACCTTTTCAGCATAAGCTGAGAAAGATGCACCTTAAGTTGGAACCAACAATCAAGAAAGAACTAAATAAATTATTGAATCCAAAGATAATCTTCCCAGTAAGACACACACAATGGGTGGCTAATCTGGTTCCTGTAAGGAAGAAAAGTGGTGAAATTTGACTTTGTGTCGATTTTCATAACCTGAAACGAGCATTTGACAAAGACAATTATTCTGTTCCTCTAATGGAACAAATTCTTCAGTAGGTATCTAGTTCTGAAAGACTATCACTGCTAGACGATTTTTCAGGATACAACCAGGTCCTCATGTCTCCCCCAAACCAGTTAAAAACCACTTTTCGTACCCCATGGGGTACTTACGCCTACAGGAAAATGCCTTTTGGGATTATAAATGCCTCGACCACTTTTCAGAGAGTAATTGATATTGCTTTTCATGGTCTCATCAATCAATCTGTAGTGGTTTATCTCGATGACGTTACTATTTTCTCCAAAAACAAGAAAGATCACTTGTCTCACCTTAGGTCTATCCTAGAACGATGCCACAAGTATGACATATCTCTCAACCCTAATAATTCTATATTTGCAGTGGGACAAGGAAAACTTCTCGGATTCATAGTATCTAGTGATGGGATGATCATCGATCCCGAAATAACTCAAGCCATTGCCAAACTTCCTCCCCCTCCAAAAAATCTATGCAATCTTTTTTAGGCCAGATCAATTTTGTCAGAAGGTTTGTCCCGAGTTTGTCAGAAATGGTAAGGCCATTGCAAAAATTAATTAAAAATTATGTTTAGTATTATTGGGGACCACAGGAAAATCAAGCTTTTGATTTCATAAAAAAATCCATAGTGGAGGCCCCTTCCTTGATGAGTCCTGATTTCTCACAAGATTTCACTCTTTATACTTTCGCCTCTGACCGATCTTGTGCCGTTGTGTTGACCCAAAAGAACACTGAAAGCAATGAAATCCCCATTGCCTTCATGAGCTCAACCTTCACAGGAGCGGATCTTAACTACCTGGCTGTATATCAACAGGCTTATGCAGTTTTCAAAGCAGTGAAACATTTCTGATCATATTTGTTGAAATCCAGAACTAAAGTCGTTGTGCCTTATCTTGATGTCATAAACTTGTTAGTACAAAAATAATTGGGTAAAAAAGGGAAAACTGGATGAGATCATTACAAGAGTATGACCTCAAAATTACCCCTGCACAAATTGTCAGAGGTCAAGGTCTATGCAAACTAGTGGTTGATTCAGTTGAAGAGCGATAGAGTCAAATTAATGTCTTAATTGTAAATTAGCGTAGTGAAAATCATATATGTTATACACTAGTTGTTGCTAATTCTTGGTTTGATGATATTAAGTTTTATCTAACACATGGTTCCGCTCCTCGCTATCTCGATCCAAAAAAGTGAAGATCATTAAGACTAAAATCTGCACCTTTCCAGCTGGTAAATGACGTATTATTTCGTAAAATTTTTGATAATGTCCTCATGCGTTGTTTGGAAAGAGATGAAGAAAATAAAGTATTATCTGAAATACATGCAGGTGAAGTTGGTGGGCATTTCAGTGGAGACACCACTTCTCACAAAGTATTAAGAGCTGGGTATTGTTGGCCCACATTGTTCAAAGATGCCCATACATTATGTCGTAAATGCATAATCTGCCAAAACGCTGCTGGATGAGTACAAAAGGCAACATTCCCTTTGCATCCTGTTTTGGTAGATTCACCTTTTTAGCAGTGGGGTCTTGACATCATAGGGCCGATTAACCCCACTTCCTCACAACAACATAAATACATCATTACAGCAACAGATTATTTTACCAGATGGTCGGAGGCTGCACCACTAAAAGTGGTAAACACTAGTCAGGTAATATCTTTCCTTAACTCAAACATCATTACTAGATTTGGTATTCCTGAGTGTTTGGTATTCGATAATGCTTCCTACTTTTCATCCCTCGATATGAGTGTTTTTTCTTTAGAAAAAGGGATCAAACTGAAATATTTTTCCAGCTATTACCCCCAGGGAAACGGCTTAGCAGAATCGACAAACAAAAACCTGATCAAGATCATCAAGAGGACAATTCCTGAGAACCACAAGAACTGGCACAATGCACTTTTTAATTCACTCTGGGCTAATAGGGTAACTCCGAAAAATTATGTTGGTAATTCTCCTTTATTTCTCATCTACGGAAGAGAAGCAATCCTCCCTCCTCATGTTCTGCTTCCCTCTCTGCAATTATCGTAGCAGGTTCAAGAGGAAGAATTCCCACCTCTTGAAAGTCGAATTAATGCCTTGCTGAAACTAGAGGAAGAAAGAGCACAAACAAAAGAGAGGTTGGATCAACATTAATAGATTTTGAAAAGATGGTTCGATTCAAACTCTGCTTCTGATAGAAAATTTGAGGTAGGAGATTTGGTTCTCAAATGGGATAAACCTCATGAGGGAAAAGGGGAACATACCAAGTTCCAGAACCTGTGGTTGGGGCCCTTCGTAATCACTGAAAAACTAGGTCCTAACTCTTTTTGCCTACAGAATTTAGAGGGATAGCCAGGAACCTTCCCGGTGAATGGACAAGCCCTCAAGAGGTATTTTTCGTGATAATTCCAGATCAACCTTTTGTACATATTTTTCTGTTTTGATTTATTTTTATTTTATGATTTTGGTTCTTTTCATTTTGTTTGTTTTTGCTGCTTTTTGGTTAAACTTATATCTGTGTCACCTTTTAGTTCATGGAGGGGAACCAAAATGCATCATTATGAAGCAACTGTTAAGATCTTCTCAAGAGCATCAATGTTGTGAATTGATGAAACACAGACTAGCTAAAGAAAGTTTATGTTTGAAACATATTTCCTGGTCTCACTTTATAATTATGAGCATACACGACCATTTTTAAATCTTTTTACTCTGTCCCTGATTTTAAAGAAAGAAAGTCAAGTATGACTTCCTGTCCTCGAAAAATTAGTTTCATCAAGAAACTAATTTCAGATCATAATGAAGGTGATTAAGCAGAAAATTAAAGGCTTGAAAATAACAAGTGTTCTAAAGACTGAAATTTTCAGCATCACCCCGCTCTTCTGAATATCTTTAAATTTATACCATATTGTAAACAATCTCTCGAGAGTTGTGGGAAGTGTTTGTAAATCCACATGGATACTAAAAAGGTCTGCTGGAAATGAGTAAATGCATGCATGATGCCAAGACAACTTCGCTGGGGTACTGAACAGGCCCGCTGACAGCGAAGCAATGTCAGGTATAAATTTTGATAAATGGTCATAAGTATCCTTCATTTTGAATTGAAATTTATTGGACATGGTAGAGGCATCAGAGTGGGTTTATTGACATCCTTGCCGAGGCTATGGACGCCTGTTGGCAGAACTGGCCCTGTCAATAGTATCAGAGCCATTGACTTGAACATCGTTGCTCTCATTTTTAAAATTTGTCACCGGATTTCATTTGAATAGGAATATATTTGAACCTTGACCGTGTAATGATTGTTGGGATGCTTGATGTCCTTCAGTTGTTTTTGATCTATTATCATTCTAAGTAGTCCTAACATGAACTCGTCGGTGATGCAGAGATAACTTCTTCTCCCAGTAAGTCGCCATTGTTGGCATCCCTACACAAATTTTTCCTTTTAAAGTGACAATAACAATTCTTGTAGCTACCTACGCTTCGTCATGTAAATATTTCTATTTGAAGGTGACTATTCGGTTGTAAAAAATATGTTTTGATTGTTCCCATTTTATTTTATTTCATTTTCATGCTTCATTCATGACTGAAAGCATGAATGAAACATTAAAACTTATAATCAAATTGCAATTATATCCAAGGCTTGGTCTTTATGTAGGGTCAATGTTCTTACAACTCTTTTAATGAATGTTGTTTTTATTTGAAGCTTATCATATATCAATAAAACATTTGTTTTGAGTTGCTCCTGGATTATAAGCTATATCTTGAGTACTTTGTAAATACATCAAGAATATATTGGCATTAAGACTATAAGCTTCTTCATTTAACGTTCTTGGTAGATCATTTTCGATTTTAAATATTATGATTGGTATTTTGATTTTTGGATCGCATCCTCTCCTAACCTTGGTAAATCAAGGTACCCATTACATATGATGAGATTCAAACACAACTTGGTCATACCCTGTACTCTGTTTGAAGTGGAAGTTTGAAACGACAGATCCATCATTACAAACTAGAGTGTTGGGTTTCGCTCTGTACTCAGGGCATTCATTACCTGAAACACCCGATTTTCGTGGCTTGAAACCCCTTATGCTCTCATTTTGGTCACGCTAGGGTAACTGTGGGTTTTATTCCTTTGTTACTTTCTCTGGCCTTCCTTTGTTTCTGCTACCCCTTATGCTCACAGTTATTTCTGGTCACCTTTGTGTCTGCTTGTCCAAACCCTTATGGCCCCTGTTGTCCTTGTTGAGCCGAATGGCTCCCAAACTTTGTTGCTGTGTGATAATGCGAGTGAAGACCTTAAAATTCAGGGTTGGGTTGTGTTTCTCAAGAAATTCTAGGGTTATAAATTACAAGCAGCCCAAGAGTTCGCCCTCACATTCGATGGATGCAGAGCCAAAGTGGGCAATATTCAATTGGAAATCACCGAGGAATTTCTGAGCGAGGCAATGGGCCTCCCCGTCACTAGCCAAAAATGGTTTAAAAATTCAAAGTTGGAAGAGGTACCATGGAGACTTTTCCTCACCTCTCGAAAAATTCAATGTCGTGACAAAGGTATGCCGCTCTCTCTATTGAAATATAGATGGCATAGTCTGTTGGCAGTGTTAAGGCAATTTATTACTTGTGAAGGTCGCTATGGCCTCACCTTCCTTTATCACATAAGACTGCTAATGCATTTTATCGGTTTCCATTTAAACATGCCTTTTTACTTATTAAGAAGTTTATATAAGATTCCAAAGATATATAAAATGCATAAATTGGATTCCATCTTATTTCATCATGGGTTGATTAAGTTGTTGATAGTCCATCATCTGAAACTACTTAATGAGGATTGGGATGCTTTCATGACTCGCAATGGCTTTGTTACAGTAAACCCTGTAGAGACTCCAGTGCTTGATAAACCTATGCTAGAGAAGTCTCTTTTTCCCTCTAGTGATAGGTCAATTTTCTTGTGTGAAAACCCTTGTGAGAGGGCTACACCCGATTAGTCTGTGTGTGAATAGCAGGACGTCGACTCCGAGATTGTTAAAATTCCTGAGTGTGAAAAAGTCATCAACCCTAACCTTAACATCAAATCTACCAATGAAAACCCTTACAAACAGTCGAAGAAAAATTGAGACATGCGAGGGTTTAATAACAAGAGGGCTGGGAGACTAATTTCGAGGAGCCTACGAAATAGATCAAAAGTTCATGTGAGCTTGATCGAATCGATCGAGGTCCATGAGAGCTATGATTATGAGATTGAAAAATTCTTGGAAGCTGAAGACCCAAATCACTCTAAACTGGATCTCGGTCAATCTTTCGATTATGTGAATAACTTGCCGCCGTGTCTGAAGCACAACAAGGATTTTCCAGAAATTAAATTTGGTCAAAATACGACAGTGGATAGTGGTAGCGTTTTAACACACAGTCATGCACTTCCTCAACCATTTTCCCCTGCTGTAAATTGTGAAGTGTGTTTACATTGGATAGGTCTGTATTACACAAACATTCCCGTCCTTCAAGAAAATATCAAGGCTCTTTCGGCTCAAAACCGCTCATTGTCAATTGAAAACCATGAACTCAAGATCAATGCACAAAGGAAAGGAAAATACTTGAAAAGGACTGGCAATATCATAATAAAAAACGTCGATAGTATCGAGGCTGTGATCAACTCTGAAATTTTGTGATTTGAATTTGGTTTTCAGTTGAATGGTAAGATTGTTTTTTATTTTATTTGTGCTTTTATTGTTATTTTTCTAATTAATATAGAGTGATTTAGATTTCTGTTGTCAATAATAAGACTGGCTACAGAATCTAGCCAAGTCAATTTTCATATAAAATTTGGAAAATGTTAGTTAAATAAACATCTAATATTCTTATTTCGTTTTCTTTCAGGATAGGATGTATCTTGTGGTGATCTCATAAGATGGAGCATTGCTGGACTTAGTTGATTAGTCACCTCTTTTGGCTTATTATGTAAATCAAAACAAAACTTGTGTAATTTTGAAGATACAGTTTGATATTGAGTGGCTTTTTAGACCCTCTATTTTTGTAACTTTTAGATCCTTTTGAGATATGATCCTATCTTATAAGATAGGATGCTTAGCTTACCCGAACTCTTTAAATACTTAGTATTTTGTAATAGAGGACATCTTGGATGAGAGCAAAAGATGGACGATTAATTCCAGAACCTAATGAAACAACATTCATGCGTTTTGTCTTTAGCCTCTTGTTTATTAATGTTGTCATTTATGTTTTGTTAATTCCGCTACATATATAGATCTGATATATTTAGATTAAATGATCTATGATGTGTAGGATTTTTATATTAAATACCATCCATAATTTGCTTCTCAAAATATAAATGCTGTGATCATATTTTCAGTTAAAATGATAGGATTTATCTTTCAATTTTAATTGAAAAAAGAAATGTACAGGTTACTTTCAATTTTATCTTGCAGTGATCATGTATAATTATGAGATCACAGTTTTATGTTTGTGTCTCTACTTCATTCATTAAAACCCAAACTTCCAACATATGTTCTGGATTTATTTAGAACAGTCTTAAGGTTCATTGCAGGTTTCCCTCTTGGACGTGGTAGTTGGATGTTCTATAATCATGCATATGTTTGGATACACATCGCTAACTCACTAACATGTTAACTCATTCACATTTTTTCTATCATTTACTTATCACTGAAACTCGAATGTATGGTTCATCTTTTGACTATACACACGTTTCTGTTTCATAATATTTTTTCATATTAGTTTAGATTTATAAAGAAAAAAAATAATAATTTATGTGCTTTCTTTATCTGCTTCCTAGAAGCAATCATTTTTCACTTTGATTTTCGTAAGTTTCGATTAAAACTTGCAGTTTGTAAATCATGTACATAAGTAAGATTTGTATATCTTTTGCTTAAATATATCTACAACAGTTACATTATATGTATGTACTTATATATAGTGATTAGTAATTAGTTATCTATTTCATTTCTTTTATTTGTTTCTTTTAGGACTTTTCGAATAGCTAACGGAGCCATTAAACCCGTCAGAACGAGTTACACCAAACGTCTTGGGTTATTTAGACAACCTCGGACCAGACTCGTTCTTCCAGTTGACGGATGGTCATTTTCACCCGTCAACAGTTGCCTATTGCTCCTGCAATCGTCGTTTGAATCCTGGAGGTTTTTTAGTCCAAATTGCACTATTTGGGTAAAAATGAAAATGATATAGTAATTTTTTATTTTATTACTATTTATAAGCTATTTTTTACCCACTTGATATTTTTTTACGCTATTGTTTCACCTAACAGACTAATTCAAGAATGGTTTTAAGCTGGTTTTTGCAGTTTTGACTCAATTTTCTTGCGGATTTCAACGTCATAGTTGACTGTTCATCTCCTCAGGCAGGTATATTCATAAGCTAGCATATAGGATATGTATCTACTCCATCATGCATTTTTGCATTATCCTTCGACTACCTTTTTTTATGCCTTAGGTACGGACCCATTTATTGCGATGCATAACCCCCCATCTATTATTAATAGCGTCGTTAATAAATGGTAGAGACTTACCAAACATGGGTACTCTAGCTAGAACCTATTTGTCATTTGGTGCCCATGCCGAGTTTTTCCTTAGGACCAAGAGTCCATTATAATTCAATACATGGCTGTATGATGAGCCTCATTTCTCATTCATGCACATGCGGCCTTATTACCCATAGACTCCCAAAAACAAGTCTCAGTTAAGCTCTTTTCCCAAAGATTGTCGAGTGATTTGTCCCTTTAACACTCATTAAAGTTGGACTTGAAAGGTCACGAGTCTTAGTTAAGCTCTTTTCCAACTCGCTACCAAAAATTGAAAAGATTTCCGAGTGAACTTGTCTTTTTCACACTCGTAAATCAGATTTGAAAAGACATCTATTTGGCACAAGTTTACCCCTTTTTCACACCAAGTAGACTAAAAGATATAAAAAAGGACATTTTTTGGCGTTAAGTTATGATTTCATCTCATGCCCTTGCTTGTAGTATTGAGACTTTAGCCAGTTCTCGCTTTGTGTTATAAACCGTTGTTATAGAAAGATTTGCCTCACCATTGCTATCTTTCACAGAGGGCCTTTTTCCATTTCCCTATGCAGACTTTTCATCCCTTTTTGATGAATCCAGAACTAAAAATATATATATTTTTCCACATATAAACTCCCTAACTTCTATGCAAGATGCGTATACGCTTGCTTCTCCATTACAGCTCACGTATATCAGGATTTGTGCCAAAAGATACAAAATGAGGTCGGGTTTCCATGTCATGACAAAAGATCTCTGATCCTTGGCCTTCCATATACTGGAAACGTTCTGACTCGGCCCTTCAGTTGCATTCTAGAGGCTATAAGAGAACAATTTCAAACTATGGAAAAGAGAGAGAAAGCATTCAACTTTGAGAGCAAAGTTACTCTAGAGAAATTACCTCATATTGAGTCTGCATCCCTTTGTCCCTCAAGTCTGAATACTGTGTTCAACCCCCAAGATATTCTCTTATTGTTGAGAGGAACTCTTTGCCTCTTTCTGATGAGACTTTGCCTTTGGACGAAGCCATTCTTGAAGCCATGAATGTTTCCAAGAGACCTTGGGACGATATGTATCATCGATATTATTTTCTCCCAAGTCTTGAAAGAATTGAGCAAGATGATTTTCGGTCTACCTTGAGTGATATAGTCGGTCACACTGTAGTTCCACTTGATACGCACAGTATTTATGCTGAAGGAAATATGACAAGTGTTTCTCCTACCATCTCAATCGACATCTCTCGTACCCCTGGCAAAATTGAGAATGTAAATATAGGTGCAGATTGTTCACCAAAAGAGATTTTGATCTACACCAACCTCTTCAAAGAATTTCGAGATGTATTCTCTTGGTCATATGAAGAGATGCCATGGATCGACCCTTGTATTGTCGAACATGAAATTATAACTTATCCAGATGCTAAACTTGTTCGACAACATCTTAGAGATGTTAATCCTAGGAAGGCCCCCGCTATTAAGGCAAAGGTGGAGAAGCTACTTAATGCCTACTTCATCTACCTGATTCCCTTGATCGAATGGGTATCCAACCCCGTTCCTGTGAATAAAAAGCAAGGAACCATCTGTGTGTGTATGGACTTTCGCGACCTGAACAAAGCTTGTCCTAAAGATAACTTCCCCACGCCTTTCGTTGATCAGATTCTTGATGAGTTTGCGTGAAGTGAAATATTTTCCTTTATGGACGGATTTCCAGGATATAACCAAATCCAGATCAAACCTAAGGACCAACACAAGATGGAATTTATATGTCCTTAGGGTACTTTTGCATACCGGAAAATGCCTTTCGGCCTGGAAAATGCCGTAGCAACCTTCCAACGTGCCATGACTTTCTCTTTTCACGATTTCAAACATATAGTCGAAGCTTACCTCGATGATATTGCTTCTCACTCTTGCAAGAGAGTGGATCATGTCACACACCTTCGAATGGTTTTTGAAAGATGTTGTTATTATAGAATCTAGTTAAACCCTCACAAATGCATCTTTTTCATTAGGTCTAGTCGTCTCTTAGGATTTTTATTTTCTGAGACTAGGATCATGGTAGATCCTCTTNNCCCCCCCCCCCCCCCCACGCATGATTAGACAAATTCAAGGTTTATAGGGGAAAGCTAACTTTTTGCATCGGTTTATAGTGAGCTATGCCAATATCACTAAAGGTTTCATGCGCCTACTAAAGAAAGACACCCCATTTATCTGGAATGAATGAGCCCAGGAGTCTTTCAATGCCTTAAAGAAATCCTTGGTATCGACTCCTCTCCCAAAATATCCTGATTACAGTAGAGATTACTTGTTATATATTGCCGCGCCCAAAGAGATGATTGGTATGGTTCTAGTTTAGGAGGATGATGAGCTCCATGAGCATGTCATCTACTATCTCAGTTGAAATTTAGTCAGTCTTGAGCTTAATTACTCTCACATCCAAAATCTAGCTTTGGCTGCCATTCACGCAGTCCAATGTTTACGACACTATATCTTGCTTTGCAAAACTACTGTTTTCGCTGATGTTAATCCATTTCAATACGTCCTCACTAGGTGTATCATAAGCGAGAAATATAATAAATGGATTTTCATATTACAAGAATTTGATCTCGACTTTGCTTCAACCAAGTCCAAGAAGTCACTAGTTTTTGCAGAGTTAATATCCGATTTCCCACGATTAGATGAGGATGTTATCCATGTAGATTTGTTTGTAGATGAATACATTTTCCTTCTCTCTTCGTCTGACCCCTAGTATAGAGACATTGTTTTATATCTTCAAACCTTGAAGTTCGCTCAGCATCTCTCGCGATATGATCAACGACGAGTTAGATACCAAGCCAAAAAGTATACCATCATCGACAATACTTTGTATTGCCGAGGAATAGATAGTATCTTACATCATTTCTTAACTCACGAGGAAGCCGAGTTAGTCCTAAATGACTGCCAAAAAGGGGCTTGTGGTGGTCACCTATCCAGGCTTGCGACAACCCAAAAAATCCTGTGAGTCGATTACTTCTGGCCCACCATCTTTAAAGATTGTGTTGAAGCGATTAAGAAGTGTCACACCTGCAATGTGTTCACTCGAAAAATGCGCTCACACCAAACCCCTCTTCACCCAGTCATTACCGTCGGTCCCTTCACCAAGTGGGGGGTAGATTTCATCGATTGCAACCCAACTTCAACTGGGGGGAATCAACACATCATCGGGGTTGTCGAATACTTTACCAAGTGGGTCGAAGCCATGCCTACTATAAAATCTGATGGGAATATTGCATCCTTCTTCGTGTTCAACCAAATTATCTCCCAATTCGGTATCTCGAGTGATATTGTCACTGATCATGACAGTCACTTTTAGAATGAAATGATGGTAGAACTAGTGTCTAAGATGGGGTTTAAGCATGGTCACTCATCTCTTTATTACCCCTAGGAAAATGGGGAAGTAGAGGTCGTCAACAAGTCTCTCAAGACCATCTTGCAAAAAATTGTCAGTCAGAGTAATTCCAATTGGCACATCATGTTGTATCCCACGCTTTGGGCATATTGAAACTTGGTTAATACTGCTACCGATTTTTCCCCTTTTCAGTTAGTGAACGGTGTGGAGTCTATACTTCCCATTGAATGAGAAATCCCTTCTCTCAAATTGGTAGTAGAGCTCCTACTTGACACTTCAGATTTAGAGCGACGCCTGGTGCACCTAGAGAGTCTTGACGAGCAACGTCGAGACAACTTTACGACTATCGAGGCAAACAAAAAATGTGTTAAGGTTCAGTACGACAAATTTGTCTATCCCCGATTGTATAACGAGGGTGAATTGGTCCTCTTGTATGACCAAGACAATGAATCGCTAGGGGAAGGCAAGTTTAAACCCATGTGGCATGGTCCTTATCGACGTGTTCTAGAAAAAGGAGCCTACGAATTGGAATATTATGAAGGGAAGAAATTGGTTGAGCCCAGAAATGGGCTCTACTTGACAAGGTATTACGCTTGAACCCTAGGCTTGGGGGAAACCCTTTGTATACTAATGTAAATTTAGTGTATATACATCTTTTTTCTTTTTGTCTTCGACCTTCTTATCGAGTTTTCCCTTTTGGTTGGTAGATGTCAACGGAGTCTTTGGTCTACCTAGGATTCGCAGACAGAGCCAGTCATCATACACAGAACTTGGCTTCCTCCGCTTGGGTGATTTACTCACCCGAGGGTCTACTGGTGTCTTCAGGTGGCATATGCCTAGGGCCATCCATGAACAATGTGGCCGAATATAGAGCCGCCATAGAAATTTTACGCGATGCTATCTCACATGGTATTCTCTCTCTAAAGGTTCGCCTGGATTCTCAGTTAGTTGTATGTCAGTTGAATGACCGTTACCATGTGCGTGATCTGACATTACTTTGTCGATTCTTACGGGTATGTATTTTAGAATGACAATTTAATTTTATTACATACTTTCACATTCCTAGAAGTTCTAATCATGTATCTGATGCCTATGATAATTATGTTTTAGATTGGCATTTGTCACATTAATAAAGCAAAGAATACCATTAAATCAATGTACACATTGTAAGATATGAGTAAAGTCGAAGATCCCTCTTTATATATTTCCAAAAAATATGGTGTTTATATTAGAAAATTGGGGCTAAAACCCTCAAAATACATATACAACCGATATATATGTCCCATGACATCTACGCCTGTGGTGCCAGATGTGTATCATGATAGCAAACCATGATGTTTGTGAGACGCTGAAATAGTAGTACCCACGCTCTAGGTACACTGACAACCTACCGCTGCATGGCTTCAGGTAGATCCTCCACCTGAACCATAGGAATCCTTTGTGTTAGACGAGATAGGTTACTCTACACGTTCTGTAGGACTCTCTCTGCTTCTCCTCCCACTGCCTCATCTCCCCGGTGCCTCCGCCTATGTTGTAGGAATCCCTCTGTCCGTTGCAGACCCACATCTGCAATCACACAAGTATCGAGTTAATATTTAAAACACCATCCAAAAATATTTTGTTCTCTTCAATACAAAAATACAAAAAAATGAAATATATAAAAAACGTTTACCTATGGCACCATAGGCGGTTCCTGGTAGAAGTGGCATATAAGGATCTCCTCCTAAATCGATTTCCGCATAGGGATAGTTGTCTAGAGCTATGATTTGTCTCCGCCACTAGAAGAAAAAATCATCAATGTAGAGTGTCACCACCCTACCTCCCCTCTTCCATATCATGAACTCAATCCATCGCGCCATAGTCAGATCACGTGGTCCTCTATGAATGATCTCCACTCTAGGTCTGAGACCTGGGACTCTCTCGAAAAAGAAGCTGCAAAGGATAGAGACAAACCTGAAGTTTCACTTCCCCCCCTACTTGCACTCTATCAACTGACCTTTCATGTTGGTCAGCATTGAGGTACACCAATCGTAGACGGTGGGTCTTTCACACTCCAGTGCATAAACATAAGTGGTCTCAATGCTTGATGCAACGAGGCCGATCCTATGGTCCTAGTAAGCATGAGCACAATAATCTTTAGGCTGAGGTTACCTATAGCCCAGATAGGGATTTGAGTTCCCACCATGGGAGTCCCTGCAACACATGGGGCCTCGATGTATTCTTCGAACTTCATCCCACTCCCTGCCCCGCATGAATTGAGGTCCACAACCTCTCCTTGGCATGAAAGTGTAGTCAAGAAGAAGATGTCCTCTACTTTGATCCTTAATGGTTGTCCATCAAGGATAAATCTCTCTCTATCGGGATCCCAATAGCCCACCAGCATTTCCAACAACCTCACTTGGGCCCTCATTCCTTTGAGAGCCCAAAAATTGTATAAAACACATCTTTTTAAAGCCTCTTGAGCCACCAGATCTCAATCCACTATTGCATCTACCTTCTCATGCTCTCGCTCTCTCCATTCCAACACCATCCTGCAAAAAAACAAATCAGTTTTGAGTTAGAAGCATTTTGTTTTCCATTTTCACATGTATACGCAGTTTATTTATAAAAAAATCCCAGGTAGGGCCTGATATACGCCCCCTGTGGTTCACGCAGAGGCGTATAACTAGTCATATACGCAACCTATTCAGAGAAATCGACATATACCGAAAAACCAAATTTGCACCCTTAAAAACCAACAAAATAGAACCTAACTCAAAATTGTAAACCACTGAATTTGAAGAGGATGGGATGAAGAGTTACCTGGTCCAGACGGTGCGTGATTCCGTTGCCTATTTCTCCCGCAATCGCCATTTGAATTCTAGAGGTGTTTTAGTCCAAATTGCAATATTTGGGTAGAAATGAAAATGATATAGTAAATTTTGATTTTATTACTATTTATAAGCCATTTTTTACCCATTCGATATAGTCTTATGATATTGTTTTGTCTGATGGACTAATTCAAGAATGATTTTAAGCTGGTTTTTGTAGTTTCGACTCAATTTTCTTGCGGATTTCAACGTCATGGTTGGTCCTTCGTCTCCTCAGGAAGGTATATTCATAACCTAGCATATAAGATAGGTATCTACTCCATCGTGCATTTTTTTGCATTATCCTTCGACTACCACTTTTTACACCTTAAGTACGAACACATTTATTACGATGCATAAACCTCCATCTGCTATTAATAACATCGTTAATAAATGGTAGACTTACCAAACATGGGTACCCTAGTTAGAACCTCTTTGTCATTTGGTGTCCATGTTGAGTTTTTTTCCTTAGGACCGAGAGTCCATTATAATTCAATACGCAACTTCACAATGAGCCTCATTTCTCATTCATGCACACGCGACCTTATTACTCATGGACTCCCAATAACGAGTCTTAGTTAAGTTCTTTTCTGACTCGTCTAAAAAATGAAAAGATCGCCGAGTGATTTGTCCCTTTCACACTCGTTAAAATTGGATTTGAAATATCATGAGTCTTAGTTAAGCTCTTTTCCGACTAGCTGTAAAAAGTAGAAAAGATTGTTGAGTGAACTTGTCTTTTTCACAGTCGTAAATTGGATTTGAAAAGACGTCTATTTGGCACAAGTTTACCCCTTTTTCACACCAAGTAGACTAAAAGATATAAAAAGGACATTTTTTGGCGTTAAGTTGTGATTGCATCTCATGCCCTCACTTGCTGTATTGAGCCTTTAGCCGGTTCTCACTTTGCGTTATAAACCATTTCCTAAGGAGTTTGCATCCTCAACCAAGCATAGCCTTGTTTTTATCCTTCACAATTTGACACCCTATACCCTGGAGGGAACATCACCCCGAGTGTCCATCTTCTGCATGCATTTCCTTTCATTTAGCATAGTTACATTCCACTGCTGGAACTAGTTTTTCTTACTTGCGACACTCGTTCCCTCCTCTGTATCATAGCATTCATTTGTTATGAAAAACCAAAAAAATTATGGGCAGGAAGGGAATGCTATATTGTAATTGGCACTAGTCGTGTCACCTTTGAACATAGCACAAAGTTATTGAGTCCTTTTGTCATCATAATTTTGGGTTTAGCATGGCCTTAGGAAGCTGATCTCGCTACAAAGTTTTCTCTACTGGCTGTTTACTCTTCCAGTCCCTATAGAAAACATTATTGATGCCTCTTGCATCTAATTGTCACATCATTGAGTCCATGCTGTCAGATTCCATCATATGTCTCATGCTCTTGTTAAAAGGAAGTCTATCAACCTGTGTCAGCCACTCCTTAGAAATCTTGACTTTGCATGTCGGCCATACCCTCAGTTTGTCTCAGAATCACATGATACTTTGGTCTTATCATGCACCCTAGCCCTACTTTCATCATTGGTAGGTCACCTTGAACCTAGAAATTGACATTTCATCATTGGTTGTTAACTGGGTGGTTTCCCTTGTGTTCGACGGCAAGACATCTATTCAGAATTTGGGATTCATGTAGTGTCTTGGATGCCATTAGCCTTATTGGTGGTTTCCTCGCCTTTGTCAGCATTTTTTCATCATTGGTTTCTATTCAGAGGGTCCTTTTCATGTACTTCTTTCATTTATCACACGCGAAAGATGCAGCAGGTCGTTGGTTCATGAACATGTTCTTCGTCTGATCTTTGCCAAATCATGAAGCTCCTACTTTGTTCCTCGTGCTAACTGATGAGAGATGCCTCAATGATCTCCTTTCAGTGGGTCTCTTTCGATCGACTTCGGTTCATTTATTTTGGATTATGGGACCTAGAGTTTTATGAGTACCTTCAGGCTTGCAGTCATTAGTGGCAGACTCTCTCGCCATTGACAGATGGGAATACATCAATGTCTCCTGATCAATGGATCTCTCAAATGTTTGACACCAACTCCTTTATTCACATTTGTAGATATGTACTTGGTGCCTTGATACCTACTTTCATTATCGGTAGGATGTCTCGTGTTTGTTAATGGTATACTTCAATGACCGGTAATAAAACGATGTCTCATTGTGTTCGACCTCAAATCATTTATTCACATGATGTAGACTTGCACCATTGGTGGATAGTGTAGAAGACTTGAAGACATCACTATGTGGCCACAACTTCCATGAGTTGTTGCTTCCATTTCATTGGACCAGTACCTATTTGACTTCAGTGATCATGAGAGATCAGATTGTATTCCATGGTATACAGATATCTTCAGATTGATTTTTGAGACTGGTTTCACTGGGCCTTGTTCATGACTATGACAACTTTTGGCATATAACCGCATTTGTATTTTCCTATTCATGGCCATAAACACTTGTTTGGTATATTTTCTACATGGATATGCATTGTATTCTTGACAACCATGTATGCAAAGTTAGTACATAATGTAATAAGAAATTGAGTTCATCCAGCTGGTTCTCTACCACTTCACTTCTGGGTTATTTATAATGTATTTCAATCATCGTAGATACTCCTCTAATCTCACACATTAGGGGGCATCTGTTATAGAAAGATTTGTATCACCATTGTTATATTGCATAGAGGGCCTTTTTCCATTTCCCTATGCAGACTTTTCATCCCTTTTTGATGAATCCATAACTAAAAAATATACATTTTTCCACATATATGCTCCATAACTGCTATGTAAGATGCATATAAGCTTGCTGCTCCATTACGGCTCGCGTATATTGGTATTTGTGCCAAAAAATAAAAAATGAGGTCGGGTTTCCATGTCACGACAAAAGATCTCTGATCCTTGGCCTTCCATATACTGGAAACGTTTTGAATCAGTGCTTCAGTTTCATTCTGGAGGCTATAAGAGCACAATTTCAAACTATGGAAAAGAGAGAGAAAGCATTCAAATTTGAGAGAAAAGTTACTCTGGAGAAATTACTTCATATTGAGTCTGCATCCCTTTGTCCCTCAAGTCTGAACACAATGTTCAGCCCCCAAGCTCTTCCCTTATTGTTGAGAGGACCTCTTTTCCTCTTTCTTATGAGCTTGCCTTTGGTGGAGGATTGAAGTGATGGAGACCCAGTTGGAAGGAACTTGGTTTCTTGGTTTTGAACCGTGCCGACATGGAAGTCTGTAATGTTGACACTTCTACTGATCAATTATTAATAGAAATACTCCTTTCCCGTCCTGTTGGTGTCTTGAAAATATATGATTATTATCCATGGGTGTGTTTGTAATGTCTATTAATGGATTATGCTATCTGATGTGCTAAGTCCTTTTATATCATCACTATATACTTTCTTTGCTTGTTTGTCGAGAAATTCTTGCAGGTATAAAGCTTTGGGTCAAAGTGCTCAATGGTGGAACATCATCAAATGTCGGATCGAGGTAGGCCTCTTTCTTGTATCGAACATTAGTCTATATAGCATATGTTGGAATTGAGTTGATTTCTGTAGTCAGACCTATCTATTTTGGTTTACCCTTGGCCATAGAGAGTTTTTCCCTTGTAACAACCGTTGCCTAAGCAGTTTGCATCCTCAACCAAGCAGAGCCTTGTTTATATCCTTCACAATTTGACACCTTATACCCTAGAGGGAACATCACCCTGAGTGTACATCTCCCGCATGCATTTCCTTGCATTAAGCATAGGTACGTTCCACTACTGGAACTATTTTTTCTTACTTGTGACACTCGTTCCCTCCTCTATATCATAGCATTCATTTGTTATGAAAAAACAAAAGAAAAATATGGTCAGGAAGGGAGTACTATATTGTAATTGGAAGAAGTCGTGTCTCCTTTGAACAGAGCACAAAGTTATTGGGTCCTTGTGTCATCATAATTTTGGGTTTAGCATGGCCTTAGGAAGCTGATCTTGCTACAGAGTTTTCTCTACCAACTGGTTACTCTTCCAGTCCCTATAGAGAACATTATTGATACCTCCTGCATCTAATTGTCACATCATTGAGTCCATGTTGTCGGAGTCCACCATATGTCTCATGCTAATGTTCAAAGGAAGTCTATCAACCTATGTCGACCACTCCTCAGAAATATTGACTTTGCATGTCGGCCATACCCTCAATTTGTCTCAGAATCACATGAAACTTTGGTCTTATCATGCACCCTAGCCCTACTTTCATCATTGGTAGGTCACCTTGAACCCAACAATCAACATTTCATCATTGGTCATTGACTGGGTGGTTTCCCTTATGTTTGACGACAAGACATCTATTCACACTTTGGGATTCGTGTAGTGTATTGGATGCCATTAGCCTTATTGGTGGTTTCCTCGCCTTTGTCAACAATTTTTCATCATTAGCTGCTATTTAGAGGGTCATTTTCATGTACCGCTTTCATTTGGCACACGCGAAAGACACACAGGGTTGTTGGTTCGCGAACATGTTCATTGTTTGATCTCCACCAAATCATGAAGCTCCTGCTTTGTTACTTGTGCTGAATGATGAGAGATGCCTCAATGCTCTCCTTTCAGTGGGTCTCTTTCCATTGACTTCGGCTCATTTATTCTGGATATGGGAGCTAGAGTTTTATGAGTACCTTGAGGCTTGCAGTTGTTAGTGGAAGGCTCTCTCACCATTGACATATGGGAATACATCAATGTCTCCTGATCAATGGATTTCTCAGGTGTTCGACATCAACTCATTTTTCACACTTGTAGGAATGTGCTCGGTGCCTTGATACCTACTTTCATTATTGGTAGGTTGTCTCGCATTTGTTAACGGTATACCTCAATGACCAGTAATCAAACAATGTCTCATCGTGTTCGACCTCAACTCCTTTATTCACATGATGTAGACTTGCACCTTTGGCGGATAGTGTAGAAGACTTGAAGACATCACTATGTGGCCGCATCTTTCCTGAGCTATTGCTTCCCCTTCATTGCACCAGTACTTATTTAACTTCATTGATCATGGGAGATAAGATTGTACTTCCTGGTATACAGATATCTTCAGATTGATTTTGAGACTGGTTTCACTGGGCGTTGTTCGTGACTATGACAACTTTTGGCATTTAACCACATTTGTATTTCCCTATTCATGGCCATGAACACTTGTTTGGTATATTTTCCACATGGATCTACATTGTATTCTTGGCAGCCATGTATGCAAAGTCAGTACATAATGTAATGAGAAATTGAGTTCATCCAGTTGGTTCTCTACCACTCCACTTCTAGGTTGTTTATAATGTATTTCAGCCATCGCAGATACTCCTATGATCTCACACATTAGGAGGCATCTATTATATCAAGATTTTCCTCACCATTGCTATCTTGCACATAGGGCCTTTTTCCATTTCCCTATGCAGACTTATCATCCCTTTTTGATGAATCCAGAACTAAAAAATATACATTTTTCCACATATACACTCCCTATCAGTTATACAAGATCCGTATACGCTTGCTTTTCCACTTTAGCTCTCATATATCAGGATTTGTTCCAGAAAATACAAAATGAGGTCAGGTTTCCATGTCACGATAGAAGATCTCTGATCCTTGGCCTTCCATATACTGGAAACGTTCTGAATCGGCCCTTCAGTTGCATTCTGAAGGCTATAAGAGAAAAATTTTGAGCTATGGAAAAGAGGATAAAGCATTCAACTTTGAGATCAAAGTTACTCTGGAGAAATTACTTCATATTGAGTCTGCATCCCTTTGTCCCTCAAGTATGAACACAATGTTCAACCCCCAAGATCTTTCCCTATTGTTGAGAGGACCTCATTGCCTCTTTCCTATGAGCTTGCCTTTGGTGGAGGATTGAAGTGGTGGAGACCCAGTTGGAAGGAACTCAGTTTCTTGGTTTCGAACCATGTTGACATGGAAGTCTGTAATGTTGTCACTTCTTCTGATCAATTATTAATAGAAATACTCCTTTCCCATCCTATTGGTATCTTGAAAATATATGATTATTATCCATGGACGTGTTTGTAATGTTTATTAATGGATTATGCTATCTAATGTGCTAACCCATTTTATATCATCACTATGTACTTGCTCTACTTGTTTGTCGAGAACTTCTTGTAGGTATAAAGCTTTGGGTCAAAGTGCTCAACGATGGAACATCATCAAACGCTGGATCGAGCTAGGCCTCTTTCTTATATTGCACATTAGTTTATATAGCATATGTTGGAATTGAGTTGATTTCTGCAGTCATACCTGTCTATTGTGGTTTACCCTTGGCCATAGAGAGTTTTTCCCTTGTAACATTCCGTCAACAAAATCTTCATCCATAAAGGAGTTTCCCACAATAGTATTCCTTGAGGGCCTTCGTAAAAAACCCCTTCTACTTTCAAAAAACATTGGTGGTTCTCTATAGAAAATTCAATGATTTATTCATCTAGCGTAGTCCTGACCTAAAAATATATCACACGGAAAATCGTGTGATCCAATTGATGGAGGGAGGCTAGCTCTGCGACTTTCCAATGAATCCTTCTCTTTACTCAATATTTAAACTTAAGTGCTTCTTGTAATCGATCAATCCAATGAAATACTTCCTTTGGAAACCAGATCCAAAATATTTTGTACTAATCACTGACTAGCTCAGAATAATAAACCGTGTTCTTCACAACCCTCAAACTCTTTCGTCGTAACTTAGTTTCTTGAATATGAACTCATCACACCATTTTTTCCACCACCCATCAATTTCCAACTTGAAAAATATGATGTTGCATCCTCTGAAATCTCATTCAGAAATCAGGTCTTGACAACATAACCATTTGTTGGTGCCTGATTGAAGACTAGGATTCTCGTAATTTTCCAACAAAGGCACTGTTGTAGTGCTGGAATATTCAACCTTCCACAAGGGAAGGAACCTGAAGCACTGTTGAGACTTATATAGAATGGAGCGAGGTTGAAGAGAATACAGTGGTGGGAAGAACACAACCCAACTAATCGATCACAGGGTTGGGACAATAAACAAGGCAACCACAGTCTGAACATAATTACACAACAAATACAATGATTCCTACTTCATGCATGAATATATCTACAGAAATTAAAGTAATCATATAGATCAACAATGGCATGTACACAGTGAAGAGATCCAAGATGCATAATAGAGAATTGCACAAAATAAGCATACACAGTTCATTAAGATACATACACCATTTATCAAAGTTTTAGGGGTCCAATATTCTCTTATATTCATATCATTTCATAAGATCTGATACAAATTTTTGTTTCTATCTTGTACAAAGAATTTTTTATCAACTATAAACTTAGTACATGGGTTTCCTGCAGCTGGTATGATCACAAAAATAATTTACAATATTAATAGCTTTGAAATCAATAGAACAATCGAGAGCTAGAAAGAACAACAAAACACAAGAATGAGAGTGATTCACAGAAAAACCCAGAATAACTCATCAACCAACTAATCATATACTAACTTAATCCCAACCTGTTACATAACTCCTCTCTATCGGGTTTTTCTCATGAACTTATTTATTTCTTCATCTTAGTGTTGGGATTAAGTTAGTAGATGATTAGTTGGTTGATGAGTCATTCTGGGTTTTTCTGTGAATCGCTCGAATGTTCCAACTTCTTCCACTGTTATGTCCAACTCGCTCGTGTTTTCTTTCCATGCTAGCATTCTATCGCATCACTTTCCATTGTCTTTCCTTTACATTTCTCTATTTTCCGCTAGTCGTAGCCTTCCACTAGTTTTCTACAACTGAGAAGGATGGTAATGTTCAGATGCAAAATTTTCTTGGTCAAATACACTTTATGCCAACTTCCCTTATTTGTGTCCCCAAGTCAATTTTAAAGCATGATTTTGGAGATATGTTGGCTAAGCTTGACCTGTGGCCCTAATGGACCGTAAATGTTATTCATTAAACACCCTTACTAGGCCATTGTGGACCACATTTGTGTTAGTGGGCGACCACTAACACAAATGTGGTCCACAATGGACCACTAAAGGTGTTTAATGATTGACATTTACGGTCCATTAGAGCCACAAGTCGAGCTTAGCCAACATTTCTCCAACATCCTCACTTAAAATTGACTTGGGAACACAAATAAGGAAAGTTGGCATAAAGCATATCTGACCAAGTAAATGTTACATCTAAACATTACCCTCCTTCTAAGTTGTATTGTTATTGTTGGGTTTAGAAGTCTTAGAGTTCTCTTGAAGGACGGTAATGTTCAGTTGTAACATTTACTTGGTCAAGTATATATTATGTCAATTTTCCTTATTTGTCTCGCCAAGTCAATTTTAAGTGAGGACATTGGAGATATGTTGTCTGTAATGTTCCCAAGCCAATATGCCAGGAACATCATGGGTTGGATGAATTTTAAACTTTTACTGGGTGTGGCATTTCATCAAACACTTTGATTATAGTGATCCTTTAGGTTGCACTTAGGGTTATATTGATGGTTTATATGTGTGTTTGCAGCAACAAATAAGAAGATAAAGCAACGAAACATACCTCAACCATATGCAAGGTCAACAATATAATAGACAACCCAAAAATGATTCAGATCTGTTCTTTATTCATAATAATAAGACCCTGATACATGGATGAGGCCGATATGGAATGCTCAATAGATGGCTCCCATAGACATAATAAGAGCTGCTACAAAATGCTCCTGGAAATAAGATGAAAGCCTCCAAAGGCTGCATACACAATGAAGATCATTACAAAAGAGATATGTGTCATATGGAGTGCCAAACCCCCAACTGGTTAGGTCACTCTTCTGGAAGACTGGATACTCTCAACAATTCGACCCTGCTGCAAAATACCACCAAACCCTCCGACGAATATGCCAAACTGTAGAATGGGAAAATGCAAGGACAACCCAGGTGCTCAAATCTCCAAGATCCCTCTCAAAGTCATGGATCTAGCCTCCCTCCAAGGAATGGTGCGCCCCCCTGGATGCCTGAAACCGTAGATAATTTGTCCTACCTCCTAGAGGCCTCCAAATGCTCCATACAACCACTAGAATGATAGATCGAGGCTTGGTTACCTCCCTGGTGAAGTCCCAAGCAAAATGATGAAGATCTGATCTATTAAATGGTTGAAATCACTTTCTGAAGTGTGCTCCTCTCCTCCAATTCGTCCAATGCATCCAATAAATCAAATGGCACATAAAACTCCTCCAGAATGCACTAGATCTAATGGCCAAGACCCTGCAATGAAAACCCAGGTGGTAGAATCTCCAGAAGCCCTGCCAATCACTTGGAATGAACTTCCCTCAATGGATTGTGTGCCCCCCTTGCTGGAAACCCCCAATGGTGCGCCCTCCCTCTCTTCCTGTGCCTATGGTTGGTGTAGAACCCTCCTGAACTAAGTAGATCTGAACTAGAATGGTGTGGGGGAGTATTTCATCCCCGAGACCAAGCTTGGGACAAGATAGGTGGAATCTTTCACCACTAAATCATCCTCCAGGGTTTGTTAAGTCAAAACCCTCAATACCCCCTGTTATCCACCAGGTTGCACAAGCTGGATTTCCTGAAGAGCCACCAAAGAATGAGCAAGCAATGCTCATACATGCAGAATTCAGTGATTCAGCAGGCCCTGAAAAGGCCCATTTTTCCGTATTTCCACTGTTGTAATAAG
>ML825812.1:79846-102012 GCA_009831015.1 Picea engelmannii | reverse complement strand
GTTCATGATATATGGGACTCAAGAGATGCCCTTGGTTGGGGGATGATAGATGATGGAAGAAATAGTAAACATGATCTGGCGTCAGGGGCATGACTAGATATTGGGTGAATTGTGTTGAGTGGGTAATACTGCAAAGGAATGGAAAATAGGTCAAAATATGGAAGTGTGGGAAAGGGGTGTCAATGATAGTCGGTATTATGGCCATTAGAGGGATTTATTTTCAAATATGATGATGAAAGTGGGATGCCTCAACCAAGGGTGTCATGGGTTGTTGTGTGCTAATGAAAAAATACCATCGGTGGCAAAGACAAAAATCTACTCTACTTGCTAGAACTGGAAATGTGATTTATACAATTACAAAATGAATAAATAATAAATGGGTTGAAAGTACATGTACAAAAATGAGTGCCCCAGTGAAGGATGGATGGGCCTACTTGGGGCACCAGTAATGAGATGCAACAGATGAAGGGTGGGGGCATCATGGTTGGGTTTCTATACCAGGTAGATGGATGTAGGATGAAATTGCATATGGGAAATTATTGTTGGGTGAGATGGAGGGTTTAATGATAATGCAGAGGTGCATTTAATGTAACCAACAAAACATGAAGTGGGAGTCCAGAATGGGGAGGTTAGCATGATGATGAGGAAGAATTATGAGGTTCATGCTCTGGGGTGTAACACTACCAGGACTCTCTGGACTAATGGATAAAAAAACATGAGTGTCCATATACTAAGGGGTAAATATATGTGGGACAACTCATGGAGGTGAGAATGCTACCGGGTAACAATAATTGAATGTGATAGAGGTGGGGGTATAGCAGAGCAGTATATGGGGGTCCTAAAGGTGAATGTCGAGGGGGATAATTGGGACATTCATATGTTTTCAATGGTATTGAGAGAATGCCAGTTTTGAACATATACCTAAAGGGGCCATTGGGTGGCCAAGACTGAATGGGTTGTATATTGTTGTACCAAGTACCTACACACACAAACATCAAATACCTAATCTGAAAAATATCTGAAAAGTAATGAACATATGAAATGTATTTGATAAAATTTATAATGAGTGTGCGTACCTGTGCCCGGGACCGAGAGAGAGCTCCCCGAGACTTCTTGGTAAAATGAAAAATGGGTGATATTGACATGTAGGTGACAAAGCTCAAATTGTTGTGCCGTGAACGGTGTGAAAAATGGAGCTCCTAGGCTTCAAAACGGGTGATTGGAAGTTTGGGAAGGTGGCGTATATATGGGTGTGGGAACCACAATGCCACCTCATTTGTACATGCATGAGTTAAGTTCTGAGAGCTAGTTTACGTGCATTTGTGAGCAGTATGAGGGAGCAGGGACACCAATTGGACGTGTTGGAGAATATGGGAAGTGGTCTCAACCTCTTGCATATTTGAATTTTGGTAGTTTTTGGAATGGGGGTCGTATGACCATTTTTTGGCTTGGTGATTTGTTTTTCGTAGGTAAAATTCCTCTTCTCTTGCACTTATACACAAGTAAAATCGCCAAAGTAACGCACAACGTGCATGACTCTTATTGTTTTTCCCACGTAGTAGGGCACGATTACTAGAGGGTAGTGGTAAGCTTGGTGACAGATGTAGCGACGATCGTCTTGAGAGAGATGAGGGCCAAATTTTTGCATACGAGGATATACAAGAATGTCGTTGTACCATGGGTTGCCATATGAAATTGAGAATAAATGTTCATCTGGGAAGTTTTCATTCACGAGGGGGTCAAATGGGTTCGATGGGAAGTCTGCAATTAGATCTATGAGGATGAGGGATTTTTTTTCTCTTGGGGATTGTAAACTCAAGATCATAGTCTTGGAGAATGACTATCCAATGAGAAAATTTTCCATTGATATGGCATCACCTGAGTAGGTATTGTATTAGATTGGAATCATCCACAAACTTAGTAGTTTGAAGCAAGATATAGTGGCACAATTTTTGGACTGCAAGGAAAACCGTCTGGGCTAGCTTCTCGACATGGTTGTACTTGAGAGGTATCCCAAAGAGGTTTTTTATTATATAGGAAATGACATGCTCACACTCATCATCGCTCACTTGGATTAGGACTCCTGCAACTGAAACCTTTGAGAAAAACATATACAAAATATAATCTCTATCAAAGTCTAGGGTATTGATGAGGGGTCCTTTGTTGAGTGCTTCTTTTAGGGAGTTAAAAGAAACTTGGTTATGTTGGTCCCATTGGAATGGGACATCACGTTGTAGTAAGTGTAAGAATCCATGGGTGTAGATTACATAGTCAGGATCAAGATGCCATAAGAAATTGGCTTTGCCTTGGAGACTTTGCAGCTGGCACAAGTTCTTTGGAGGAAGGATTTCATTAATGGCTTGGAATTTGAGGGGGTCTACTATGATCCCTTCTTGGGAAATAATAAATCCAAGAAGTCGTCTGGTTGTAACACATAATAGTTGGATGTATTGTGCTTATTTATTAGTGTATGTGCTTTCCTGTTATCTTTATTTCATATCTCTTTCTGTCTATTTTAGAACGAATTATTGAACCTGCAGATTCATTGTACAATGCCCCTTGTTTGTGCCACTTAGACAAAATGTTTTCCTCTAAAGATAAGTCTGAATTAATCCAGAACGATGCTCCTGAGTTACTTCCTGTGATTTCTCCCACCACACACTATGGTTTTACACTGAAGGCTATTGCTTGCCTAGCCTTATCCTCTCAAGTTCAGTCACTGAGTCATTTGTCCCATCTCTTCCTTGGACCAACCCCATAGCCCAAGTCTTACTTTCCTGCACCAATATAACCAGAACCCATCATATCATAGGTGTTAAATCTAGACATTGTTTTCAAAGTCATATCCTGCGCGGAGACCGCGCCATTTCTGAGAGAGCCCTCTCTAGATCCGAAAGGCTAGTTTTGGGTCTCAAAGTTGGTTGAAAAAGTTACCTTCGTCGTTTGTTTATCAGCCGAACAAATTTACAGAGTGCTAACATTTTGGCGTCATTGCTGGGGATGGAATTAAATGAAACTTTCCCTGGGAAGAATGACATTGTATCAGTTCTAAGGTCCGGCAACATCAGACACTTAGGCACATATTGGTTGTATTTCTTCTCCGGTGACTCCACACATCAAAAAATTAGTTGAAGGTGATTCCACTGGTAGAAGAATCCAGAGCTAAATTTTTCATGGCAACTCCAATCAAGCTTCAAATGTGATTCAAAGACTCCATTGGAGAATGAGACCTATTGACAGAGATATGGAAGAGCAGTATGGAAAAATAAGGTACTTGAGCTTAAGTTTAGTTCAAGAAGTGATTTTCTATTTTATCAATATCTTCTTTTCCTTTCCTGAGTTTTTCAAAAGAATATTTCTTCACTTACTGCATTCAAATGAAGCCCATAGATCTACCCTTGTATATCCTCCATGGAAAAATGTAGGTATACCTCCTTCTTCTTGTATAACCGATATTCACCAACCTCCTTCCCCTGCAACATATGATGTTCACGATCATTCTTGTGATATTAATGAAACCAAAGATGAGCTTGTACCTTCTGTTCTTAATCCTACACCCTCCAAGATTCAGGAAAGATACAGTCCTCTTAAACTTCCTTCCATCCTTCATGAATTTCCTCTAAAACATTATAAGTACCTTCCTTGGTTCAATGGAGAGCTTGATGGAAAGTCAGTTGAAAAACATATTCAGGTCTTTGAGCATTTTATAGAGCTTTTTGAGATCGAACCTGATGATGTGTCTATGAGGGCCTTTTCTCAGTCCTTACAAGGAGATGCCAAAGCATGGTTCAAACATTTGCAGCCTCAGTCGACTAGCTCGTGGGATGAACTGAGGGAAGATTTCTGTATATTTTGGGGTGAGAGAAAGTCATGGGATCTACTCCTTTCAGAGTTTTATTCCATGAGAAGAATGAAAGATGAAACCATCTCAAATTTCAGTAGGAGGTTTACTAGTCTTTATTATAAATTGCCTAAAGAAGTCCAACCTCCTGAAGTTGATGCCATGCTCCATTATGTAACAACCTTTCAATCAGACTTATCTTTTCTTTTGATGGAAAGGAAGTCTATATCTTTGCAATAGATGTTCAACAATGCTCAAGAAGTTGAAGAAAATATTCAAGCATGTAAATAGATTTGAAATGAGGAGTTGTATGCTAAAGAACATGACAATGAATATGAGAAAAGAACAGTTGATTGAAATCTTGAGAAGAGGGTTAATAATATCATATGTTCTCTTGAAACTTTAAATGCCGATGATTTTGCAAAGGATTATATTCCAATTATTGAAAAAGAAGGTGCTAATTTAACTTCTAATCCATCCCATGATAAGCACGGGGCTGATTGTTTTATGTATTCATTTGTAGACAGTCAATAAAATGAATTTGCAAATCAGCTTGTTGAAGAGTAGTTTGATGTCCCAAGATTTTTCTTGTTAGATGACATTGCAGATGTTGTTGATTTGCCTATATATGATGAATATGATGATGGTTATGATGTTGACTTCCTAGAACAACCAACTGCACGTTCTCTATCATAAAATGTTCCTTTTCAGTAGTATAATGAGAGCAATCATCCTACATATCATAGCTACAAAAAAGAATATGAAGAAAGTACCGAATAAGCTGAAGGAAATTATTTACCTTTATGCTTTGCTTCATTTAAATTGTTGAAATAAAATTTAAAGATCATCACTGAGGAAGAGGAATGTGTGATGATGCAAAATCACACTGATTCATGTGAAACAATTGATAAGAAATTGCAGCAATATTCTCACATGTTTAATGACCCAGTTTCTTGTTATATGGAAGGTTTTATCAGTTCAAAATTACACCCATTGGTTGAAGATGAATATGAAAATGATTGTTTTCAGCAACCCAAAGAATTTGGAAAATATGCATATGACAACAGTGAAGAAAATGAAGAAAGTTTTGAATTAGGTGAAAGAACTTTTCCATTTTGTTTTGTGTCTTTCAAATCCCTGAAGAAAAATGTTCATAATGTTTCAAATAAAAAATCCTCTAGGCATGATTTTGAATATGAAGAAAGCAGTGGAATTGCCAATGAAAGTAATCTTCCATTATGTTTTTCTTCCTTTGAATTATTGAAAGCAAATCATGAGATAACAGAGGAAGCAATGAAGTCTGACTACATTCACAGTGATGTTGTTCTACATGAGAAAATTGTTATCAGCAAAGAGGACCAACAACCTTCTCATACCTTTAATGACCCTGTTGTTGATTACATGGAAAGGTATTTCAGTTCAAATTTGCAGCCTGTGATCAACTATCATCTTGGAAATAAATATGATGGTAAATCAACATCAGTGTTAGATATGGATTACTTGCCACTAGGGGTTTCATTTTAGCCAGCGTTGTCTTTTGATTCAGAAGATTGTTACTTCCAACAATCTCAACATATTTTTCATCCTCTTTGTGGTAATCAACAGGTTGAATTACATGAAAACAAGGATGCAGTGGAAGGGGTGAAACATGATTGTTGTTTTATGCACGTTCTGGAGGATCCATTTGCAGTTTTGTTGGAGGCGACAAACAGTCTCAATGTTTTTTATTTTTTGAGATTTGAATTTATAGATAAATTTTTGAATGACTTATCAGTAAACATGCTTTGGAACAAGCATGTGCAAAGAAAGCAAAAAGTGGATAAAGTGCTTGCATGGTTGCATTGGTATTTTGATTTCACTTGATTGACATCTTTTTTAGTAGTTAGGGTAGGTAGGAGTGCGAATAAGATCAGTACTACGAGCATTTCTTTTAGCAGTCTGCAGTTTTCATTTTCAACTTAGTTTCAGATTTCAGTTTGAAGCATATACAGTTTTGGGTTTTCAGCGGATGCAGGTTACAAGTTACAGTTGGAAAGTTGAGTTTGGGAGAAGCCCAATGGATTGGCACCTGGTCTACTGTTCTTTGCTACCTCACATAGAGGATAACATCTCCGTTGGAGCCAGCTATTAGCACCATGATTTTCATGGCTAAGGTTAAAGGTTTGTCAAAAATTTGCATAGTCATGCTTGTTACCACCCATATTGTTTTTATGCCTGGCATCATCTAACATATCCAAAGGTCAGTTTCAAAAGGAAGGTTTTCATTTATTATTTCCATTTCCATTTGCAATTGCGCGCTACAAAATTTGCTACATGCTGCGTAGATCATTTCATCGCATAGTGAATTTCATCGCGCAGTGAGATGCTATCATGCATAGTACGCTTTTGTGCAGTGGATTTGTTTGCATAGTGGGATGCTATCGCGCATAGGATGCTTTCGTGCAGAGGATTTTCCTGTGCACAGGCTTCAGGTCACAGTGCGCAAATGACTGGTTTAGTGGTCAACTTAAAGATCACTTTATGATCAAATGGAGAGGAATTGTAAAAATCCCAGAGAGGTTTTTGTTGAGGAAAAACCAAATAATAAAAACCTCTCTCATATTTGCAGCAGGTGTCACGGATTGGGAGATTCGAATGAATATTTGAGCCCTATTTTTCATCTTTCATGATTTCCTGTTTGAGACATGTTTTTGCAACACAGATTCCGACCAGCTGGAGATGAATTTCAAGAAACCGAGAGAGTTTTTTCTTTATAACGAGCTTAATTACAAAAAAAATATCAGTTTCTAAAAACAATTTTTTATCAGTGAGATACAATGTCATCTTTAACACCTATTTTCCCAGTTTGCTGCACAATCCGCTGCGTGTTTTACTGTAGGTTACTGTTGCATAGCAGACTTGTTGTGCAAGGGTGACAGAGTGCCCAACAGTGGACAAGATGACTCATCACAACCACATGGTCGAATTTTTATCATGATCAATTATTGTAAAGAATATTCTAGTTACGATTATGATTTGGAAAAGTCAGGTTTTCTATTTTTAGTGAATCCGTTGAAGTTATTGTTCTCTTTCAAAGAAAACATATCCATGATTCCAGGAGGAAGTATTTCGACCCTAGCAACCAAGGGTGACATGATTTTTCTATATATGGGGATCATTTTCATGTAAACGGGGTTGGTTGGCAAATGTGGTAGACAACAACTATTGTATGTAATATGAGTTTTGACCGGAATTTAATGCAAAGGTCCTGTAACTTGATGAAAATATTCTAGTTGTAACAGTTGGATGTATTGTGCTTCTTTCTTTGCGTATGTGATTTTATGTTATCTTTATTTCATATCTCTTTCTGTCTATTTCAAAATGAATTATCAAACTTGCGGATTCGATGTACAACACCCCTTGTTTGCGCCACTTAGACAAAACAATTTCCTCTAAAGATAACTCTGAATTCGTCCACAACGACGCTCCTGAGTTACTTCATGTGATTTATCCCGCCACACACTATGGTTTTACAATAAAGGTTGTTGCTCACCTAGCCTTATCCTCTTGAGTTCAATCACTGATTCATTTGTCCTATCTCTTCCTCAGACTGACCCCATAGCCCAAGTCTTACTTTCATGCGCCAATATAACTAGAACCCATCATATCATAGGTGTTAAATCTAGCCATTGTTTTCAAAGTCATATCCTGCGTGAAGACCGTGCCATTTCCGAGAGAGCCCTCTCCAGATCCGAAAGGCTATTTTCAGGTCTCAAAGTTGGTTGAAAAAGTTACCTTCATTATCTGTTTATCAGCCGAACATATTTACGGAGTGCTAACAAGCATCACTTTAATACTTGAGGCATTTGAATATGTTGCTTTTAGAGATTCTTTTGATTGTAGAACGTCTTCTTGCAAATTGTGCTCTTTGCCCTGTTTCACCTTGGTGGTTGACATTATGCCCTAGTAAGTGGTCACCCTTGTAGATGGGTTTTCTACTGGGAGGTCCCTTTGATCAGTCATCGTACCATTCCTGATCATACCTATCACTTTCCATATTACATCCTTTAATCTCCTTATCTTTTGGGATTTTCGGGAGTACTGACCCAAGAAGGGATTGCACCTCATTTCATGGGAAGAAGGATCTAAAGGCCTAGAGGGAATGTATCTAGCAAAAGACAAAATAAAAAACTACAACCTTTCGAATTCTCACCTAAATAGGTCTTGAGAACAATGAAACATTTCTCCTAAAATATCAAAGACCTACAAAAGCAAATACACATATATAAAAATGTCCCTGTTTTTGAGTGATCTACAAAAGTGCATTGCAAGATTTTCTTTACCCCTATGGAACTCTGTGTACCTCTCTCTTCAAGTGAAACTATGGTACTATCCCCCAATTTTTATGTTACCCATTGGGAGTACCCAATAGTTCTAGACCTTAATTAATTAATGGAAAATGAATGGGCTTGGAAAAAGGATGCATTGAAAACAAAGGTTCAACACACCCTCTACAAAGGCACCCATAAATGAGAAAATACGAACCCTTGTAATTCATGAAATCCATGCCCAAAAGTCTTACCGCTCATCCACTTCATCTTATCCACATGAATTATAAAGGGTCCACGTAGGAAACACTCCTTGTGTGATGTCTCATTCCAAAGTGTAGGCCAGTAGGGAGTGACTCAGTAGTCTATATGTTCCTGTAGAATATAGTCAGGCACAAATAGGGAACAAGGGGAGAAATAAGGGCGAATAAATGGCTAAATGATGAATTAAGCCGAAAAGCATAGGAAAAGTCACTTAATCTAAAGTCAACAGAGAAATAGAAGAAAAAGGTGTTTGGGGGGGGGGGCTTAATTAATTAATCACTCAAATTAGGAGGAAAAGCACCTAGCTTAAGTGATGTCAACGAATAATTAGATCAGGGAAGATATAAAAGGAGGAATCTAGCCTAATTCCTCATTATGTTATGATTTGAGTTGAGAACAATTTCCAGAGGAGGAAGTGGATATCTTTGATGTTTTGTGGGTTTTGGTGTTGGAAGACACACCTTTTATAATCAGAGATACCATCCATGTATTTCACCATGTTAGATCAGGAGTATACAAATCTAGTTCACAATTTTTGCAGTGCAACCAGTGAGGGAGAAAGGGTTAGAGATGGTTTTTGTGTAGCTAGACGAGATCGAGGCTTATCTCGACAGATCCTTCTGACCTAGTTGAAAGGGATCCAAGGTGCTTCTTTTGATCCACTAGTCATCAGATTCTGACAGTGGAATCTTCCAGGGTGCATTGGACAACCAGGAAATGTGTAGCTCTTGAGGAGGGACATTTGGGTTTCTAGGGGGCTTTCTGGATCAGATATGGGGAAACCCTTTCGACCCAGTACAAAGGAGGCTAGGGAATTTTTTTTGAGATAGATATCAATGGATTCCACCAGTGAAATCACCAGGGTGCATTGTTAGAGCCTAGGAGGTGTGAAACCCCCTAGGAGATATCATCTGGGATTCATCCAGAGCTTCAGTGAATCGATATTCAGTCTGATAGTTGTCAGGAGGATCCTAGAGGCCAAGGTGCATAGTTTGGGACAATTTTAAGGCTGATCGATTGAGTATATCCACTAGGGTGAGTTTTTCCATCATTTGCAGTAGTTTTCATGAGTTTTCAGAGTTGCATGTTTTTGATCTATCTGTGCATGTGCAGATCTATACACATATTCTGATCACATGTATTTTGTATTAGTTTAATTGTATTCTAGTGATGATCCATGAGATCTAGTTGATTATTATTTATCTTCTTTTAACATATCAGTGTATTTACTGCTTTTTCCATATAATACATGCTATTGAGATTGTGTTGGTTCCATATTTCACATGCATCATATATACTTCTCAAACCTTATTTATATGACACACACATGTGGAAATCACCAAGAATGTTAAAAAAGTAACTAAAATGCATCCATACACCCCCATAGTATTAGTTCAAAGAGTCTTGACACTAGTATAGAAATAAATATCCAGATCCACCGGATTTGGGATATTTCAGTGGTATGAGAGCCTTCTTCCTGCCAACCTATGAAGAAGTTCTTCTCATGACTCCATGATTATGGGAACCAGAGAAAAATACCCATAGGGTTGAGGACATATTGGGGATGATTACATTCAGTACCACATAAGACATAGTAGAGACAAAAGAGACATGAATAGAAGGGACTACACTCCCTTCCACACTCAGTTAGATACAGAGCTAGAGTTAGAGGATAGGGTTCACATCGGGACTGACACAGAGGAAAATATAGAGAGGACTATGGGTGATAGGATTGAGACACCATAGAGTGGGGGGAAAGGCCCTGAGACACATTCTGACAGTATGCATGCCATCTTGAATGACCTAGATAGAGGAAAATGTGACATGATGAATGCCAGATCACAAATGGCCATCAAAACATAGATGATCCAACACAGTGTGAGTAGTATGGGTGCCAATTCCACAGGAGGAGTAAGTGGGTTAGGAGGACACTAGGGATGTGCGGCCAGTGACTCCAGTGGATCTCAGGGAAAAGTGAGTGGACATCTAGGAGGATTCCATATACATGCCTATACATGCCTATACGTCATTTGGGAGGATTCCCTGACCATTTATCTTCATTTCTAGGGGGGGAAACCATTGGGACAACCAGGGCAGGTAGGAGGATAGCCATGTTAGGGGAAGACAATGCCACATGACCCATTCAAAGAGTACATGAGATATTATTTGGCATTGGGACCAGAGTTCCATGCATACATGATTTTGATACACTATTGTTCGATCAAGTATCATAACAGACCCCAGAAGGCACAAAGGGGAAATGTGAAAACTCAAAACATGGACTTCATTAAGAAAGTGGGAAAGTTGAACATTCCTACATTCGACGGGTCATCATGATGCTCAACTCAGGCATGGGTACAAAATCTTGACACCTATTTCATGTTCAACCTGATGATCGAGTTTGAAGCTATCAACTTCGGCACCTTGCACTTCGATGGGAAGGCCCATGAGTGGTGGTACCATGGGTTGGTGACCTTGGGTCACAACCACATTATTTTGTACTTGGAGTTCACCAAGAGGTTGATGGAGAGGTTTGACAAGAGAGATTCAGAACTCCATTTTAGGTATCTTACACAGTTGATATAGATAGGGTCAGATGAGGCCTTCATCACAGATTTCTAGTGGAAGGTAGTAACAATATCAGATATTTCATAGCAGAGATTGGTGATGTTTTTCACTGAGGAATTGATGGACCCATTGAGGGGTTGGGTTAAGGATTTTAAGCCTGACACCCTACAGGAGGCCATTGTTCACACTCTAGAAACGGGTGACTCAAAACTAAAACCCAAAACCTTAACCAAACCCTTTGTACCACATAGAGAAAGGAATCAGAAAAATCCTCAGAGGGAATGGAAGGGTAAGCCCAAGATGGATGATGACACCAGATGAGAGTTGATGAGGAAGAATATTTGATTCTCTTGCAGAGACCCTTGGGTCCTAGGGTATAAATGCATGGGAAAGGGATAAATCCATTACATTGAGGTGGAATCAGGTAATGAGGAGGAGGATGACGAGATTGGGGCATAGGCAGAAAGTGATTCAAAGGATGAGACTACACATGAGATAGAGCGACATCCAAAAAATCTCATATATAGGAAGAGGCACAACCAAAGGAGGAGACAAAAAATCGTAGAGAGGTGAAAGGGGGAACCATAACAACCCTTTTCGGAGTACCCAGGTACAACACCCTCAGGCTCAAGGGCCTTGTACAGTGGCAACGCATGAAAACTCTAGTTGATGGTGGGTCCACCCACAATTTCATAGATGCATCCTTAGTATCCCGAAGGTGGTTACGAACTGAGGAGTTTGAGGGGTTTCACATGGAAGTAGCTGATGGATACACTATGACATGCTTGGACATGGTCCCAAACATAGAGGACAATCTAGGAAACTACACCCTGATGGATAACTTTTATGTAGTTGACCTGTTAGATACAGATGCAGTGTTGGGGGTATGTTGCAAGATATCGATAGGACGTGAAAGGAGCATTTCTATTAATAATTGATCAACAAAAGTATCAACATTACAGACTTCCGTGTCGACAAGGTTCGAAACCAAGAAACCAAGTTCCTTCCAACTGGGTCTCCACCACTTCAATCCTCCACCAAAGGCAAGCTCATAACAAAGAGGTAATGAAGTCCTCTCGACAATAAGGAAAGAACTTGGGGACTGAACACTATGTTCAGACTTGAGGGACAAAGGGATACAGACTCAATATGAAGTAATTTCTCCAGAGTAACTTTGCTCTCAAAGTTGAATGCTTTCTGCTCTTTTTCCATAGATTGAAATTGTGATCTTATAGCCTCCAAAATGCAACTAAAGGGCCGAGTCAGAATGTTTCCAGTATATTGAAGGCCAAAGATCAGATATTTGTTGTTGTGACATGGAAACCCGAACTCATTTTTTATTTTCTGGCACAAATCCTGATATACACAAGCTGTAGTTGAGCAACAAGCATATACACATCTTGCAAAGCAGTTAGGGAGCGTATATGTGGAAAAATATATGTTTTTGGCTCTAGATTTATCAAAAAGGGGTTGATAAGTCTGCATAGGGAAATGGAAAAAGGCCCTCTGTGCAAGATAGTAATGGTGAGGAAAATCTTGCTATAACAAATTCCCCCTAATTTGTGAGATCAGAGGAGTATCTACGATGGCCAAAATGCATTATAAGTAACGCAGAAGTGGAGTGGTAGAGAACCAGCTGGACAAACTCAATTTCTCATTACATTATGTACTGACTTTGCATACATGGTTGCCAAGAACACAATGCAGATCCATGTGGAAAATATACCAACAAGTGTTCATGGCCATGAGTAGGCAAGTATAAATGTGGTTACATGCTAATAACTATCATAGTCACGAATAAGGCCTAATGAAACCAGTCTCAAAATCAATATGAAGATATCTGTATACCATGGAGTACAATCTAATCTCCCATGATCGCTGAAGTCAAATAGGTACCATTCCAATTAAATGGAAGCAACAACTCAGGAAAGTTGCATCCATAAAGTGAAGTCTTCAAGTCTTCAATACAATCCACCAATGGTGCAAGTCTACATCATGTGAATAAATGAGTTGAGGTTGAACACGATGAGACATCATTTGATTACTGGTCATTGAGCTATATCGTTAACAAACGCGAGACAACCTACCAATGATGAAAGTAGGTATCAAGGCACCGATTACATCTCTACAAATGTGAATAAAGGAGCTGGTGTCGAAAACTTGAGAGATACATTGATCAGGAGACATTGATATATTCCCATATGTCAATGGCGAGAGAGCCTGCCACTAATGACTGCAAGCCTCAAGGTACTCATAAAACTCTAGGTCTCATATCCAAAATACATGAGCTGAAGTTGATTGAAAGAGACCCGCTGAAAGGAGAGCATTAAGGCATCTCTCATCAGTCAGCACGAGGAACAAAGCAGGAGCTTCATGATTTGGTGGAGATCAGACGAAGAACATGTTCACGAATCAACGAACCTGTGCATCTTTCACGTGTTCCAAATGCAAGCAGTACATGAAAAAGACCCTCTGAATAGCAGCCAATGATGAAAACTACTAACAAAGGCAAGGAAACCACCAAGAAGGCTAATGGCATCCAAGACACTGCACAAATTCCAAAGTGTGAATAGATATCTTGCCATTGAACATAAGGGAAACCACCCAGTCAACGACCCATGATGAAATATCGATTGCTGGGTTCAAGGTGACCTACCAATGATGAAAGTAGGGCTAGGGTGCATCATAAGACCAAAGTATCATGTGATTCTAAGACAAACAGAGGGTATGGCCGACATGCAAAGTCAATATTTCTGAGGAGTGGCCGACACAGGTTGATATAATTCCTTTGAACAAGAGCATGAGACATACGGTGGATTCCGACAACATAGACTTAATGATGTGCCAACTAGATGCAGGAGGCATCCATAATGTTCTCCATAGTGACTGGAAGATTAACCAGGCGGTAGAGAAAATTCTGTAATGAGATCAACTTCCTAAGGCCATGCTAAACCCAAAATTATGATGACACAAGGACTCAATAAATTTGTTCTCTATTCAAAGGTGACATGACTACTGCCAATTACAATATAGTACCCCCTTCCCGCCTGTCTTTTTTTTTTTTTTTCATAAAAAGTGAATGCTATGATACAGAGGAGGGAACAAGTGTCACAAGTAAGAAAAACTAGTTCTAGCAATGGAACGTACCTATGCTCAATGCAAGGAAATGCATGTGGGAGATGGAAAATCGGGGTGATGTTCCCTCCAGGGTATAAGGTGTCAAATTGAGAAGGATATAAACAAGGCTCTGCTTGGTTGAGGATGCAAACTGCTTGGGCCATGGTTTATAATGCAAAGAGAGAACCGACTAAAGGCTCAATACTGCAAGCAAGGGCATGAGATTCAATCACAATTTAACGCCAAAAAATGTCATTTTTTATATCTTTTAGTCTACTTGGTGTGAAAAAGGGGTAAACTTGTGCCAAATAGACGTATTTTCAAATCCAATTTACGAGTGTGAAAAAGACAAGTTCACTTGGCGATCTTTTCCATTTTTGATAGTGAGTCAGAAAAGAGCTTAACTAAGATTCACGATCTTTCAAATCCAATTTTAATGAGTGTGAAAGGGACAAATCACTTGGTGATCTTTTCAATTTTTGAACAAGTCGAAAAAGGGATTAACTTGGACTCGTTGGGAGATTATAGGCGGAAAGTCACGGGGGAGGCCAAGGCTCCCGTGTAGACCTTCTGTGGAATGTCGGTATCTTACAAAGAATTGACACAAGCTCGGGAAGACCCAAAGCTCTCCAAGTCGAGGAGGGAAAAGTGCTAATGGAGGTTATCGTCTTCATTTTATATCGGATAATGTCTCTTCCTGGAAAAGACATAGGCAGAGGCATTGGATATCCCACAAGACCATCCCAATCAAAGGAAACCTCATCAAGACTTGGATGGAGAGAACTTGGGAAGAGTAAAACTCTCTCTTGTTTAGAAGGTGAAGTAATAGAAATGCTAAGGACATGGCATAGAAGGTATAGAACCAGAACCAGAAGAGTGAGATCGACCAAAAATTGCATTGGCGTGACCACTTCCTTAGACTTGTCACTCTCCAAGAGAATAGTGGGGTCGATCGAATATTGCATCGATACGAACAATTCCTTAACCATTGGTTGAATAGGATGTGAGACAACAAGGTCAATAGGTGCATCACCCAAAAAAATAGGAGTGTTGTTGATCGAAGATTGCATCGACACGATCGTTGGTTGAGAAAGATGCGAGACAAGAAGGTCAAGAGACACATCACTCCCAAACATAGGAGATGTCGGTCGAAGATTGCATCGACACGAACACAGGTCGGATGGGATGTGAGACAACAAGGTCAAAGGACACATCAACCCCTAAAGGAAAAGGGGTGTCAGCTAAAGATTGCATCGACATGACTGTTGTATCAACCAAAGAAGGAACAGAGTGTTGTGAAACCATAGATGCCTCAGAACACGAAGGGCCCTTAGGTGAGCCCCATGCTTCCGGTATCCCAACAGTAATAGGACAAAAATGAGTAAGGTCCTTAACAAGTCCTACAAAGGAATCTAGGCTTACGTTTGAGACATATAGGATTCTTAATCATATGAATTCCCCCAGCATGACTTGCCGTGGTTGGTGACATGCTCCTAGCATGACTTGCAGAGGCTAGTAGAAAATCTCCAACATGAATAGCAGAGGTTCGTGATGGATCCCCAACATGACCAACAGAGGTTGGTGATGGATGTGCAGTGTGACTAGCAGTGACCAGACATGTGCCCCCAGCATGACTTGCAGCTGTTGGTTGTAGGTATTCAACATGACTCGCAGAGGTTGTCGACCAATCTCCAACATGACTAGCAGAGGTTGGTGATATAATTCCAGTATGAGACGCAGTGATTGGACTTGTGGAAGTAGTGAATTATGGCATTTGAGACTAAGGTCCAAGGAAAGATTGGTTTTGAAAAATTGCAGGCCAGGAAGTATCCTGGTTTACACCATGTCCCTATCCAGTAGGATAGTATCCTCCTCCATACTGATTCATAAAGGGTTGTAAGGGCATCAACACTGAGGAAGATGCTTGTGAAGAGAAAGCGACATGACAAGGGTTACTCATGCGAGGATATATGTTTCCCCCAGATGAAGTAACTTCATGAGGGGGGTTGCCCATACTACAAAAATAACTTCCCCTAGATGAAACACCAGAGGACAGATGGAGGTCAGCCATGGGAAAAGTGTTCGTAGGAACTGACATGGCGGAAGAAGGATAGGTGGACAGAGTGTAATAAGTATAACGATTGCATAGTTGGGCACTTACTTATCGCATAATGGATTTGTAGGAAGGAAGATTACAACCTCCTACCGAAAGAGGTGTTTGAAGGATATGACTCCCACCAAACAGAGAGGGATAAGAAGGAGGCCTCATGCCCCCAGACCTAAAACTTATATTTGCATAAGGAGGTGAGACAGAGGATGGTAAGTGTGAAGACATATCACACATACCATGAGAAAAATGATTAGAGACCCAAGGCATTGACTGAGTACCATAATTCTGCATACCATTATAAAAGCGGAAGGGTCCATCCCCATGAAATGAGTAGGCATCATGGGGTGGGTAGCAATAAATGAGAGAGCAAAAGAAACTCCACTATCCATGATAACAAAGACTCAACACAAAATCCTATGGTCAACTAATAGTCAAAGAGCATACCAAAAGTCAAATGTCCAATATGCACGCAAACGGGCTAAAGTGGTTGAGTGGCCTCCCTTGCTAAAGAAGGTATGTCTCGTCCAAGAGGGACCTGAGACTCCCTGCTAAAGTTTGGATGTAACATAATCAGTTATAAGGGCCCTCGTAGGCTTAACAACCAGTCGGTCAGATCCCCCTAGAGAGGTAATCCTCCATAAAGGCTGTGTGTTGTCTGACCCCTATCTGACTCAGGATACAAGCATAATAACCCCTACAAGTAACCTATGAGAAACCTAAATCAAGCAACTAATCAACCACTGTATAACCGATGCATAGGCGAACAATCGTGAGTCTAGATCACTGTATGGGTAGGGTAGCAAAGCCTGAAACCTTGAAATCACCACCTCTCATAGAGGTATGGATACTAGAAAGATCCCCAAATACGAATAAATCCACAAAAATATCTATGACACTAGGTGAGTATCCAGGGGTTATCCCTTCAACAAACTTCACACGACCTCATGCTTAACTTCGATGTGAGCGGAGCCTCCTGATATTACCAATTATACAATGGATTTCTCAACTCCATGTCTCAGACACACATGTTGATTTAATTTCCTTGGAGAAGTTTACTCACAAAATCCTATTCCAAGGCACTAAATCCTAGGCTAGTTTATTCACCCTAAACAATAAAATCGTTGCTAATCAATTTTAGTTTAAAGCATAAATTTTATTGGCCGTGATTACTCAAAAAGGTATGGAAATGAAACTCATGGTGTTATGACTCTGCATGAAAATAAAAATAGATATAATACAAAGCCTAACTTTAACTTTTCAGTGAATGATATGCTAAATAAAAATAGTGCAATCTTCAATTTTAACTCTGCAACTCAAGAGTAAAATGCAATATTTCACTAAATGTGCTAAGCTAATGATAAAGGTTCCAAGACAAAAATACCAACCAATGCAAAATACCTATTTTTTGTATTTTCAATGTATTAAAAAGAAAATGCATGGACTGATAAGTGACTTGATATATAACTTCTACAGTGTATAAAAGCAATCACTCGAGCAGAATACCAAGAAAGTAAGCAGACAAACCAACTACCAAGGAAAAATAAAAAATGGAAAACAAAGAGAAAGGCGCCACCCAAAAATTCAACTCCAAACAGGTTTCCTGTCATCCCAGATAATCTCAACAGGCACCACAGAGACCTAAGAAGGCTCAGTGATCCTCAAAACCTACCCAACAGTCACTAAACCAAGAAAGAAAGTAAGGGGAAGTGGTATACATGACTTTTCAAGAGAAAAGGGAGTATATACACATCTTGCAGTGGGACAACAAGCGTGTATACGCGACTGTCAGGGAAAAAAGGGCGTATATCTTTTAAAACAAGGCTAGGCAAGGGTAAAAGGCTGAAAAAATTATACCTAGAGTGAACAGACTCTGTCCAACTGTGATACGACAAGAAACATAAAGGAAAAAGAGAAATGTAAGAGGAAAAAATACTTCAACCCTTAGAAGGAGGATCTATCCCCAGTGGAGTCGCCAATTCTGTTACAAGGGAAAAAATCTTTATGGACAAGGGTAAACCACAACAAACATGTATGACTATAGAAATCAACTCAATTCCAACATGTGCTATATAAACTAATGTGCAATACGAGGAAAAATCCTACCTCGATCCAATCGTTTGATGTCATTCCACCGTTGAGCACTTTGACTCAAATCTTTACACTTGCAAGAAGTTCTCAACAAACAAGCGATGCAAGTATATAGTGACAATATATAAAATGATTTATCACATCAGATAGCACAATCCATTAATAAACATTACAAACATGCCCATGGATAATAATCATATATTTGCAAGATATTGATAGTATGGGAAAGGAGCATTTCTATTAATAATTGATCAACAAAAGTATCAACATTACAGACTTCCGTGTCGGCACGATTCGAAACCAAGAAACCAAGTTCCTTCCAACTGGGTCTCCACCACTTCAATCCTCCACCAAATGAAAGCTCATAGAAAAGAGGTAATGAGGTCCTATCGACAATAAGGAAAGAGCTTGGGGGCTGAACACTGTGTTCAGACTTGAGGGACAAAGGGATGCAGACTCAATATGAAGTAATTTCTCCAGAGTAATTTTGCTCTCAAAGTTGGATGCTTTCTCCTCTTTTTCCATAACTCGAAATTGTGCTCTTATAGCCTCCAGAATGCAATTGAAGGGCTGATTCGGAACACTTCCAGTATATGGAAGGCCAAATATCAGAGATTTTCTGTCATGACATGGAAACCCGACCTCATTTTTTATTTTCTGGCACAAATCCTGATATACGCGAGCTGTAGTGGAGCAGCAAGCGTATACGCATCTTGCAAAGCAGTTAGGGAGCATATATGTGGAAATATATATATTTTTTTCTCTAGATTTATCAAAAAGGGGTTGATAAGTCTGCATAGGGAAATGGAAAAAGGCCCTCTGTGGAAGATATCAACGATGAGGAAAATCTTGCTATAACAGGGTACATTGGCTATATTCATTGGGAGAGATTGGGTTCAACTATCAGATGTTGACCATGAGTTTCAAGGACATGAGTGGATAAAAAGTGGTACTGAGAGGTATTTCTACAGAAGAACCCAGGGAAATATCAACGAAGAGGATGGAGCAGATCTTCCATCATGGTGATGTAGCATATGCAACAGAGTGTCTAATCACCACCCAAAAGGATTTATAAGGTAGAGAGAATTACCACCCATAGATCATAAAGCTTCTTAGTCAGTATGAGATAGTGTTTGGACCGATACCACCAGGGAGACCACCAAACAAAGGGTTTGAGCATACCATTGAGTTGGAGGCAGGGGCTACACCAGTGATCACCACGCCCTATAGGCACCCCAAGAGATTCAAGGACAAGATCGAGAAAGAAATCAAAGAATTGCTTGCGATGGGCCACATCAAGCCCATTATGAGTCCATTTGCTTCTTAAGTCATTATGGTAGTGAAGAAAGATGACACATTGAGGATGTGCATTAACTATAGAGATCTCAATAAGAAAACAATCAAGAATAGGTACCCCATTCCGCGCATAGATGAGTTGATGGACAAGCTACATGGGGCAGTTTTCTTCACCAAGATTTACTTGCGAGAAAGATATCATCAGATTAGCATCAGAGAGTAGGACATAGAGAAAACATCGTTCAAATGCCATTTTGGACATTTCAAGTTTTTGGTCATGCCGTTTGGGTTGACCAATGCACCGACCAATTTTCAGTTTTGCATGAATCATATATTTAGGGGATAGTTGAGGAAGTACCTTTTGGTATTCTTCGATGACATATTGATTTACAACAAGACATGGGATGAGCATATGACACAGTTGGGAGAGGTCTTGGGAATTATGCAGGAACAATCATTATATGCCAAGGAGTCCAAGTGTGAGTTCAGGATGAGAGAAATACTATACTTGGGGCATATCATCAGTGAGAAAGGAATACAAGTTCATCAAGAGAAGACCGGGGCCATTCTGGATTGGCTAACACCCAAGAATATCATAGAGTTGAAGGGATTCTTTGGGTTATGCAGTTACTACTGGCGGTTTGTCAGAGTCTTTTCATGGTTGGGAGAACCACTCACAGATATAACCAAGAAGGGTTCTTTTCATTGGATGGATGAGTCACAACAGATATTTGAGAAAATGAAGGAGGTTATGAGCACATGCCCTGTTCTATCCCTTTCAAATTTCTCTTGGTAGTTTGTCTTAGAGTGCAATGCATCAGGGGTGGGGATTTGAGAAGTTTTGATGCAGGGAGGCCATCCCATTGTGTTCGAGAGAAAGAATATCAACGAGTCGGAGAGACTCTATTCGATTTACGACAAGGAAATGATGGAAATCATGCATGCATTAACCAAATTCAGATAGTATATGGTGGGTAGCATATTTGTAGTGAAGACTGATCAAAATAGTGTCAAGTATTTCCTAGATCAGAAAGACCTCAGTGAGAGACAAAAAAAGTGGGTTTCAAAGATCCAAGACTTTGACTTTAACATTAAGTATGTTAAAGGAAAAAGGAACATCGTAGCAGATGCTTTGTCGAATAGGCTAGCAGGGTGTTCGGTGATGGATATTTGCACAGAATGGAAGGCACATTTGTTGGTGGAGTACTCAATTTTTGTTGTTGTTGTTGTGAGGTATTGGATAGGTAGTTAATGATAGATATAGGGTGATAGACAATGCCATTTTCTACAAGGACTAGATCTACCCAGTTCTAGAATCTACCTTGAAAGGGAAGATTTTGAAGGTGTGTCATGATTCACCTACAACCGAGCATCAGGGATAGTTCAAAACTTACAGGTAGATCAGGGAGAGATTCTCATGTAATGGTCTCAAGGATGATGTATTGAAATACATATGGGAGTTCACAACTTGTCAACAAAACAAGTTCGATCAGCCACACCCTGCGGGGTTACTTCAGCCTCTACCCATTCCAAAGAAGGAACGAGAGAGCATTTCTATGAACTTTATTATAGGTATTCTTCGAGTGTAGGGAATGGAATGTATATTTGTAGTGGTCGATAGGCTGACCAAATTTTCACACTTCTTTTCCATACCCACGGACTACAAGGCCATATAGGTAGCAGAGCTATTTTAAAGAGAGATTTTCTAGTTGCATGGTTTACCCAGGAAGATAGTCAGTGATAGATATGGGAACTTCATCAGTGCATTTTGTATAGAGTACCAACTACCACCCATAGATAGATGGATAGATCAATATTGTCAACAAATGGGTGGAGGGGTGTCTGAGAAATTATGTGGGGGGGAAACAAAACACATGGGTGAGATGGTTGCACATGGGTGAGTATTGTTACAACACAACTTACCACATGTCTATCAGGATGTCACCATTTAGAGCATTGCATGGATACGATGCACCCTCTTTTGTGGAGATTGTGTTTGGGGATAACAGGATCCCAAGGACCAAAGACTGGTTTGAGGATAGTCAGAGGATTCTACGGTTGGTAAAGGAGAACTTACAGGTAGCTCAGAACCAACAAAATGTTGGACACACCTACCACACTTAGAGGGGTGGTGAATGAGTGTGGGGCTATTTTTCCCAAAGCTTCCCTCTTGCACAAAAAAACATCAATTAGAATTCAACATTTATTCATTACCCATTTTATAACCAGTTAGATGTTAGCACATATCAGCAACATATATCAGCAATATATCATCAACAAGTCATCACCATAATGAACACAAAGAACACAAGATGTATGTACAATTTTCTTTTTATTACGGACTACAATAATTGGGGTTTATCAACAACAACTGAATAGAGTACAACTCTACAAGAGCACCAGCTCTATATGCAAGACTCAACTTGCATTCTCAGCACCAACTGATATGAGGCAACAATCCTCAACATATATCAATCTGTACCATAAACAAGAGCATCAACCATGCACCAACCTGTGTCAAACAACCTGTAATCAACCTGTACCACAAACAAGTGCATCCAACCATGTACCAAGT
>ML825812.1:23900-67526 GCA_009831015.1 Picea engelmannii | reverse complement strand
CAAGATGAATCAACTTACAATAATGATAGAGACCGGCCACCATTCCTCGATCCTGATCCTGGGCTCCTCCTCTTCTTTGTCCTCCAACTGCTTTGCTTGAATTCTCCTTAGGCTTGAGGAAAGGCTAAAGGGTTGGGACAAATGGATTCAACAATTGGGCATAGTTTCTTTTCTATCTTTTTCCTCTTTCAAATAGTACCCCTACCCCTTCTTTTATAGGCTAGAAGGAGCTAGGGTTTTGGACGAACTCTCGTCAATGCATGGCCGGGAGTTTCAGTTAACTAACCCATAGCTTTTTGTCCCGTCGGAAACTTTCCTGTTTTTGTGCTTTGTTAGGTAAACGCGGGCTGTAGTAGGCCAGCCAGCGTTCCAACGCGTGCAGTAGTAGGCCTGCCATCATTCCAACGCGTGCAGTAGTGGTTTAGGGTGCGTGTCACTTGTTTTAAGAGGATTTTTAAGAGTTTATTCAGCATGGCTTTGGCAAGGAAGGGATATGAGTTGGCCTGATGCCAGGTAAGCATGTGTGGTGAAATTTAGGGTTATAACAATGAAGTAAGTGGAAAATCTGCATTTCTTCATTTTGAGTGAATTATTATGGTTAATTTTACTTGTTTCATGTCTAAGATTATGAAATTGCTTGCTTCAAACCCTAGGAGAAAGATATATATTATTATATTTTCCCCTATAGTCTTCCATGTGAAATTTTTTCTTGAAAGGAACCTATCTTGAAGTAGATACTATATCCCTACCATTGTAGCACTCTAGTAACCCTACTTCTATGCCCAATTGCATATTTTATTACAATTTGTTCAAGGAAAGGAGAAATCGCTAGGGCCTAACCATTGTTACATCCTAGCAATTATCTCTTGGAGGTGGATTTTTTAGGCCTTGGGATACCAACACCTTTCTTATCCTCTCCATTCCTTTGACATATCACTATTATTGCTATTTTTCCTCTAAGATTAGTTGTTTCCATTAATGACTCCATTTACCCTAAAAAGGCACTAGACTACCATCTACAAGTGTTGATTGATCAAACAAACACTCATACTTTTATCCTTGAAGCTTTGACTAACATTTGCTAACCCTAAACTAGACTAACTCCCAAGATAACTTGTTGTTGTAGAAAACAATTGCTACAACCATACATACATACATTGATTTGATACATTTTCCTACATAACTTGCACTAAAACCATTCAAAACTCAATTGTGATAATTGCTAGTCAATCTACTAGGTAAGTGCTAACTTTGTATGGTGTTTTCTTGCACTTTTGACCATTAGAATTTGTTGTTGTTTCAAAAGATTTTTACAGCCATATAACTACAACAAATTCTCTACAAAAGTGATATTAAAATGTAGCTAAACATTGCCAACTTTGCTTGTGACAATTTATTATCAATTTGCCTAGTCAAAGTTGTTTTTTCTTGTCTTTTTCAAACAATTTCAAGGCATAAATCTTGTGGTTATAAAATATTAATTACTGTTATAAATTGTTGCATTGCTGCAAATTCATATCAGCTACCTTACTTTATGAAGGTTTATTGTCTTATGAGGCACTACCAATCATTTGGTACTTGGAAAGTGCCCATGTTTGCCTTGTTGTCTTGTTCTGGGCATGTACACAATATTATCTATTCGCTTCATCTTTATAAGACATAAATAAACCTTTGATTTGAGTGATCTGTGAGAGGGGAAGGATTTCCTTGTGATCACTTTCCTTACCCTTCTCAAACCCCCTAGTTCACCGGGGACATCTCCCTTGGGGTAGTCTTGACATACTCCTAAATAAAAAGGGATCTCCTATTAAGGTGACAATTATAGGTTATTCCCAGTTTCGCCAATTCTTTATCTACTTGCCTTGGGATTTTGGGAAAGTACAAATTGTGAGATAACATGAGATACCATCCAGGTATTTCACCATGCTATATCAGGAGTATACATATCCAATTCACAGTTTTTGCAGTGCAACCAGTGAGGGCGCATGGGTTAGAGAGGGTTTTTGTGTAGCTGGACAAGACCGGGGCTTATCTCGTCAGATCCTTCCGACCTAGTTGAGAGGAATCCAAGGCGCTTCTTTTGAGCCATCAATCATCAAATTCTGATGGTGGAATATTCCAGGGGTCATTAGACAGCCAATAAATGCGCAACTCTTGAGGAGGGAAGTTTGGGTTTCTATGGGGATTTCCAAATTAGATATGGGGAAACCCTTCTGACCCAGTATAGAGGAGGATATGGCACACATTTTGAGACATATATCAATGGAATCCGTCAGTGGAATCATAGGGCAAATTTTCAGAGCCTAAGAGGTGCGTAACCCCTTAGGGGATATCATCTTGGGTTCATCCAGAGCTTCAGTGAGTCGATATTCAGTCTGACAGTTATCAGGAGGATCCTAGAGGCCAGGGCGCATAGTTTGGTACAATTTTTAGGCTCATCAGTTGAGTATATCCACCAAGGCGAGTTAATCCATCATTTGCATCAATTTTCGTGAGTTTCTGGAGCTACATGTTGCCAATCTATCTGTGCATGTGCAGATCTATCCACATATTCTGATCACAAATATTTTGTATTAGTTGCATTGTATTCTAGTGATGATCCATGCTATCTAGTTGATGATTATTTATCTTCTTTCAACATATTAGTGTATTTCCTGCTTTTTCCATATAATGCATGCTATTGAGATTTCATTGGTTCCATATTTCACATGCATCATATATACTGCTTAAACCTTATTTATATGACACACACATGCAAAAATCACCAAGAATGTTAAACAAGTAACTAAAGCGCATCCATAAACCCCCACAATATTAGTTCAAAGAGTCTTGACACTAGTATAGCAGTAAATATATAGATCCACCAGATTTGGGATATTTCACCTTGCCTCAAGGAATGATTCACCCAATAGGTCACCTTGTCAACCCTCCCATACCTAAACTTGGAAAATTGCATAGGATCTTTGAGCACTTGTTTAATTTCATAAGGTAGTTTTTTATGCACATGTTTAGATGACTCTTGTATTAAATGTGATTTTACTTTCCATGATTCTTTGACTTGAGTTCCTTGGAAGGAGCACTTGTCCGTCTTTGCAGGATGTTGTTGATTGATGTTTTTGAGGAATAAGCCCAGCTTGGGCCTTTGTTGGGGAGGAAGCCTACCAGTTGGATACCATAGCCTAGACCTTGGGACAAGACATAAGATGGATGTTTCCTTTGGATTAAAAGGAAGACACCTTGGAGGAACTCACCTGGCCCTTACAGGCCCAATGACTTGCCTTTGGAGGATAAGAGGTCATCTTAGAGGGCTTGACATCATCCTAGGGATAGGGTTTTGGTGGTGATGTTATGTTTTGATGGAAACTCGGTACGTTTGGATAAGGAGGATCCATTGCAACATGAGGAGAGGCCTTCCACATGTGAGGGAGGCCTTAGGAGGCCCAACAACTTCCTCAATATTTCTCAACCGCTTGCTAAAGTTCCAAGGCATCACCCTATAAGGGGTTGACGTCACACTTAGGGTTTCTTTTGTGCATTTTTAAAAGTTAAAATCAAATTACTTTGTAAAGGGGAAAAATAAAGGGGGATGGCCCCCTTGTTTTTTGGTTTACCCTAATTTTATGTGGACAAACTATTTTTGAAATCCTAGTATAAACAAAGGCTTGAATCTTTTCATTATATCATAGCTGTCTCTCATGGGAGAAAGACTAGGCTGAAATTTGCACCCTACTTAGGCAATTTAGATTATCTCTCTCTTATGTAACTATATTTTGGTGTTTTCTCTTGGTATATTGTGGGTCTAAGGTGGTGCACACCTCTTGGAGGATTTTTCTCTTGCTCATGGATGGACATTTCTCGGTAAACTAGGGTTTGATCTTGCCATTTTTGGAATTGCTAAGGAAATGTTTGCATTTTGTTGGTGTTTTGTTCTAGTTTCATTGATAATATTGTCTTAAAACCTTGGAGACATATAAGGGCATACACCCACCACCAAGGTTCATGTTATTTACTAGTTGATAAGCCATTTTTACAAGGTTTCTAGGAGGAGTAAAAGGGCTTACATCCTCCTAGCCTTACCTTTGTTGGTTTTGCATGCTCTAGGGACTAGAAGGGCCTACACCCCTAGAGACATTGAGGAACCAAACCTTATAATCAATACTCCATTTAACCATAGATTAAAGGAACTAATATGAAAATTTAGATTGGAGAAACAAAATAGTTGCATTGGATAATGTGTTTTGTGGAGATATTTCAATTGTCTAAAGTGGAATCATTTTTACATACTCTTAGCTTTCTTGAGCCACTAGGGCATCTAGCTTATCCAAGTACATCTTATTTATGTTATAAAATTTATGCTACAACCATTAGGGCTGCAACAAACTCATTTAAACTTCTTTCTCTTACTCACTATTCAACCATCAAAAATTGCTAAGAAGTTGCCATAATAATATAGTTGTCATTGTGCATCTTTTGGGTGGTTTATTTGTGATTTTTGATGGTTGAATATTGATGATGTAGAATTTTTTTTCTACATTCTTAAGGATTCTATAATAATTCTCCGAAAACACTATCTAGCATCCCTCTTTTACCATCAAAGCTTGTGCTTGAATATTGGAAAGTTATCTACTAATTAGTGCTTCATTGTCCAACAACTAATTTATAATTTTGATGGTTATTTCTGCAGTAAGTAGTTGATTTCATTGCTGATATATATTCTTGTTTAATAATGCAATATAGGACATCAAGCTTCACTTTCTTGTCCATTGGACATATTGGCTTGTATCACGATCATTTGTCTTGTCTCGGGCATTTTAACATCTTGGTGCACATACTCAAGTCTTTGGAAAATATCCTCCATTCACAAGACTAATTTCCAAGCCATCTTCCACCTCTTACTTTGACCTATAGGGGCATCACTTTGTTGAGGAAAAGATATGAAATGATCTTACTGAAGCATTTTCAGATTTTGCTTGGCTAGAGAAAAATAGACGAGAATGTCACCCTATGTTTATAGGCATCAAAAATAAAATCCTAACTCACAAGTATTGATTACAAGTGCTTAGGCTAGTCTTTTTTACAATTAAAAGATTTCCGGAAAATTCATTTAAATATGATTTTATGAATAAAATAGTTGCTGAAATAAATGTAGAGATAGGAGTAAAGACACCAAGATGATAATCAAGACATATGAGACATAAAGCAATCCTTTATTTCATTCCAATTCACTAAGAGACATTCTTTTTACAAAATTTCATGAAGAAATTTCGGACCAAAGTCAAATTTAGACATCCCCGATGGAACATACAAAAGGACCTCTGACAGAAAATAAAAAAACTGAACTCTAAAAGATGGATCAACTTGCCATAGATTGTTTCCCAATCGAATCTGCAAAATATCCTTTGTCAATCATGAGAACTAATTCACAAACAAACAAGTCTACATAGACTATAAAAGATAGATCAACACCTCTGAAAAACAAGTGTCTGAATGATGTAATTCAACCCTAAATCTTGTTGTCTACAATAAGACCCTGCTATCATAAAAAAAAATTAGGCCGTGATAAATTAAGGAATGAATGAAAACTGAACTATCTCAGCATAAACTCAAAGAGAAAACCTTAGTATGCTTCTCCTTCTATCCTCCAACTAAACCATCAAGGATGACATAGAGCCTTTATGGATGCTAACACTCAGAACAACCAATAAAACTTTGACTTCAAACATTGTTGCAGTGAAAACCACCAACGATTCATTCCAAAAAAAATCTCAAATTTACACAGTTGCCATACGTAAGGAAAGCACAAAACCATACATCCGAGCCACTATCTATTTCATAACCAGAGCAATTTCATGGATGGAAAAAAGACATACCTATAACCAAGAGCACCTTAAAAACGTGAGTTGGTCGAGCAGTTCTTCCTCTTCTTGAAAGTTGGAGCCTAACCACAACAAACACAGTTGAACAATATCCCAACTAGGGTGGTGTCCAATGGAAAGAGTAAGGGTGATGTGCAGTACATGCACGTCGCCTCCACCCCCAGTGAATTAATTCCTTAGTACATGCCAATAAGATTCCCATTAACTCATTCAATTAAACCATGTATCGAAACCATCACCCACTAATTGCCACTAGTGCGATCCATATCACATTTATCCATTTTCAACTTATGCCATATCATAAATCAACCATGTTTCATATAACTCAAACAAATCACATAGCCATTAACTTGTTAGATAGGATTATCACGATCATTTCAATTTCGATGCATGTAGAGTAGTATATTAGCATATTTTAATTCCTTCCCTTTGCATTTGTTTTTATTGATTTTTCCTTTTTCCAACTGTTCTTTATGTATTGTTACTAACATGTTTGTTGTGCAGGTGTCAAAGTAACAGATCCAGGAACAAATAACAATGGTAGCAATGGATAACATGGGCAATCGTAACATGCGATTAGAGCTTAGAACAAAACATAACATGCCTTACCCATGATTCACTTGTCGTAGATAACATGCCTTATTCATTTCCAATAAAAACTTAGATTTCATCAATGATCTAAGAAGTGTCGAACAACATCATAACCATGAAATAAGAACTAGACCTAATATTCGAATCTACAAGGGGGTCCCACCTACTAGTATTATTTATATTGTTAGCTTATAATAATAGGCTTTGGAAATAATTTGAGGGAAAACCTCATTATTGTTTTAATCATCAACACACTTTCCATTACTCTAATTTCCATCTCATTTCCCCTAGGGTCACCCAGGATACTCCTTGAGGTGATTTTATCATCTCTAAAGTGAGGGGAGTACCTATCTAAGGTGAGAGTGGGTATGCATTCCCATAGTTCTCACCATCTTGTGAATCGAGTCGAGATTTTCCCAACCTACAATTTGTGTGATAACATGCCTCTCCTAAAATTATTTATTTTAGTTGCAAAAAGAAGCAAACTAAGAGGTATTGGCCTCACCTAAAATGATTGATTTTAAAGGGAGATGGAGATTTCTTAAGAAACCTTTTTCTGATTTCCCATATCACTCAAAGGTGCAAGGAAAGAGTGTTACAGGTGAATCCTCCTACGGACAAGTAGATTCCCTCTTGGTCTCTAGAATCTTAAGGCCAAGACAAAAAAGTTCTTAACATGGACACTGAAATCCTTTTATATCTAATCAAGCTAATATATGGAGGAGACGAAGAAAGCTATGTACCTTATTAACGATGTTTGTCCTTGCAAAGTCCATGCTGAGCTTCGATCCTAAGCTCCCTAATAGGTCCTGTAGAACAAACAAAGATACAATGGACTTCCTACTCTACTGAGATTAGCTCAAATATAGATCCATCTACTGCAGACAAACTCATGTGGAATAAGCATAAGTTTGAAAGAAACAGGCCAAGCATTGATGTATTGATAAGAACAATTAAAGGTACTTACAATCCTTTGATGAAGGTGGAACAACTTCTTCCAGTTCTCCTTGTCCAATCCCTTTGATCAAGTAATCTACACTGATTGATTTGATGACATCTCACTTATGAGATCATAAGTTTCACATCTCCAATCTTTTTTTTTCATACCACTTATAGGATCATAAGTTTGTTATCAATCTCTAGTTTCTTCCTCCCTTTCACCATGAGGAGGCCTCCTTATATAACCTTGGAGAGGCCCAACCACTTGAGATATATTTGGGATAAATTGAGGATTCTTCTCCTTTAGTTGAGGATATTCCATAATATCATGCCTTGACCTTCTATTCAAATCCAACCACCTTCAGAAATTGAGGGGATTCTTCCCTGTTTTAGCTCAACAAACCAAAAATCCACTCAGAAAAGGTAGCGCTCCCCCAAAAGGGTGCACAGAGTGCTCAAATGATCCCCCAAAGAGGCTCAGAGAGTGCTAGCACTCCCTAACAGTGGGTAGGGGAGCGATCCTCTCCAAAATCCATTTTTGAGTGGTTCTTTTAGTGGAAAAATGTTTGTACTCCTTGTCAACTGATTTCTCTTCTTCAAAACTAGTCTTTGAGGTGTCTTAAGTGTCTTTATGATGTCGTTAGAGGCACAACATAGACAGTATGCCAGTATGATGTTTGTAACACTTGCGACAATTGTGGTCAATATACGACACTTGCAGACAATATGCGACACTTACAACACTTGTAATGACGACACTTGAGATACTATTGAAGTGAGTAATTTTGATGTGTAACAGATTGCCCCCCAAAGTGCGAAGTTAGAAGACAATGATGACTGAATTATTTTGTAGAATTTTTCAAGAAAGGGTATGGATGGAGAGAGGCTAGAAAAAGATGCACATAACCATCAAAAAAATATTATGACATGTTTCAAACCCAAGGCAGGCATACCTATGCTATAAAGACGTTTTAGGTATGGATGCCAAAAAATACACTACGGATCCATAATTATATTGACAAAAGGTATATCCATTGAAGATACAATGTGGATCTATACTCCTATGATCTGAACTAATCGTAGCCATGAAGAATACACAGTGGATATACAAGATGAAAAGACATATCCATGACCAATACAAAGTGGATCTATGTAACAATATATGTGTCATAGTTCAAAATAAAACTCCTTCGCAACCTGGGAAAAGTATACATAAGAGTGAAAACTCAAACCAGGGTCTTCTTAATGATCCCTATGTAGTACAAATATAACCATGTGAATAGATGTCCTGATGTCGAACATGGCAGAAACCACTTGATTACTGGTCAATGAGGTAGACCGTTAACAAGCGCGAGGGAGATCACCATTGATGTCAATGATTCCCAAGGTACTCTAGTACATTTCAACGAATGTGAATAGATGAGATGAAGTCAAACATATGTGGAATCATCTGATCAGGGGTCAATGATGTAAACCCACTGTCAGATGTGAGGAGGCCCACCATTGAGGCATGTAGGTCCCAAGGTACTAATTGGTTTCTAAGTCTAGTTCGCGGATAATGTGTTGAAGTCGACAAGAATAGTCTCGTCGAAGGAGGGCCTTGATGTATCCCCCATCAACGACATGAAACTGAGACAGAGATGTAATTGGTAGATCAAATTAACATGGACTGACATGGTTATTGAAACATGATATTTGTGATGGTTGAATCTCGAGGCAGATACTTCCCTTGAACACTGAGTCACAACAACAAAAATGTGATATGGACCAAAGCTTGATGATGCAGTGGATGCTGTGAATTTAGTCAGGTGACCCAAAGGAGTAATATAAACTCAGAGGATTGGCTCAGTATAGAGGTTCAAAGGATTAAAATGCATGAAAAGACAAAGTGTCGTGTTCAAGGGTGACCGTACGAGCTTCTGGTAGTGTTCTCAAAATTTTCTTAGCTTGCTTCTTTCAATTTTTCCCCTATCCAGATAGACGAGTACCTCTTTTTAATGTAACAAGATCGAGGAGGGTAACACATGCTCGATATGACTCACCTTCGGTAAGTCCCTCTTCCTTTGTTTAGTGAACTGGAAGAAGTAAGGGTTCGGTCCCGTATGGGCCCTTCAATGTATGATTGTTTAACGAGTCCAGAGAAGGTAAAATTGATGGTTTTTCACATTTAGAGAGTCTGAAAACAACTTAAAGATGACTCCAATGTTGTCCTTTTTCGTAATGTTAGTCTCACGAGGCCAAAAAAGAAATAAATTATCACTCGAAAGATGCCCTTTCAAACCTTTTAACGGGTGGGAAAGGAAGCAAGATCACTCAACAATCTTTTCATGTTTAGAGAGTTTGAAAAGAGCTTAAGGATGACTCCAAGGGGTTCCTTTTTCATATATCCATGCAAGTCCAAAAAAGTGATAAAATTCTACTCGGTTACATTATCATGTTTATTCGAGCATGAGAAAGAACAAAGACTAAGCTCGGTATGCCCCCAACTTAAAAGTTAGTGGATTAACTCCAGAATGATCATAAAAGGCTGGAGACATGCCCTCCAAGCTTCAATTCATTCACCGACTTTGAGGTTTTCACCAATTTCTCTACTAGATGGAGAAAAAGGATAAGAGTGGATGAAAAGAAGGTTCAAGAGAGGTGATTGTTTCATTTTTTAACGAGCTTGACACAGAAAAAGAACTATGCTCAGGGCTCCGTGTTCAATCCCCAGATTTCTGTTTCATTTTTTAATGAGCTTACTACAAAGAGGAAAACTATGCTTAAAGCTTCTATTTCATTTTTTAACGAGATTGCTACAAAAAAGAGAAACTATGCTCGTGACCTCTGTTTCATTTTTTAATGAGCTTGCTACAGAGAAGAGAAACTATGATCGTGAACTCTATTTCATTTTTTAACGAGCTTGCTACAGAGAAGAGAAAACTGTGCTCGTGACCTCTGTTTCATATTTTAACAAGCTTTCCATAGAGAAGAGAAACTGTGGTTGTGGAATCTCCTTGATCATGGCTTCCAAGAGAATAACGCTCTGGAAGGACACCATGTCAAGGGACAAAATTTGGTCATGGATTCCAAGAGATCTTCACTGGATGGAAGAAAATTAGTTTGGAAGGAACACATGTCGAGGGTCGTGATAGGGGTAAGGAGATCAGGCTCCAATAGCCATACCATAGAGATCACCATGTCAACTACCGGATCTAAATCATCGGAAGTTGAAGTCATGGGAGATAATGGAAAATCAACATTAGGAGGGAAGATAGAATGTATATCTCTCCGAATTTATTCACAAGGGGGAAGAAAAGAGGATCAATGATGGTTATCATCCCGAGGTAGTTTGTCGATGCTAAGCATTTCCCTGTCTTGGCCTTAGGAGTATAGAGACCAAGAGGGAATCTGCTTGTCCATAGGAGGATTCACCTGTAACAAAAATTGGCGACCACACTGGGGACTGACATCCTTTTATATCTAATCAAGCTAATATATGAAGGAGAATTAGAAAGATATGTACCTTATTAACGATGTTTTTCCTTGCAAAGTCCAGGCTAAGCTTTGATCCTGAGCTCCCTGATAGGTCCTATAGAAAAAACAAAGATACAATGGAATTCCTACTCTACTAAGATTAGCTCAAATATAGATCCATCTACTGCAGACAAACTCATGTGGAACAAGCATAAGTTTGAAAGAAACAGGCCAAGCATTGATGTATTGATAAGAACAAGTAAAGGTACTTACAATCCTTTGATGAAGGTGCAACAACTTCTTCCATTTCTCCTTGTCCAACCCCTTTGCTCAAGTAATCTATACTGATTGATTTCATGAAATCTCACTTATTAGATCATAAGTTTCACATCTCCAATATTTTATGTTCATACCACTTATAGGATCATAAGTTTGGTATCAATCTCTAGTTTCTTCCTCCCTTTCACCATGAGGAGGCCTCCTTATATAACCTTGGAGAGGCCCAACCACTTGAGAAATATTTGGGATAAGTTGAGGATTATTCTCCTTCAGTTGAGGATCTTCCCTAAGATCATGCCTTGACCTTCTATTCGAATCCAACCACCTTAAAAAATTCATGGGATTCTTCCCTGTTTTAGCTCAACAAACCAAAAATCCGCTCAGAAAAGGTAGTGCTCCCCCAAAAGGGTGCACAGAGCGCTCAAACGCTCCCCCAAAGAGGCTAAGGGAGCACTAGAACTCCCTAACATTGGGTAGGGGAGCGCTCCTCTCCAAAATCCATTTTTGAGTGGTTCTTTCAATGGAAAAAGGTTTGTACTCCTTGTCAACTGATTTCTCTTCTTCAAAACTAGTCTTTGAGGTGTCTTAAGTGTCCTTATGATGTCGTTAGAGGCACAACATAGGAAATATGGCACTATGATGTTTGTGACACTTGTGACACTTGTGGTCAATATGCGACACTTGTGGACAAGATGCGACACTTACAACACTTGTAATGACGACACTTGCGACACTATTGAAGTGAGTAATTTTGATGTGTAATAGATTGCCCCCCAAAGTGAGAAGTCAGAAGACGATGATGATTGAATTAATTTGTAGACTTTTTTGAGCAAGGGTATGGATGCAGAGAGGTTGGAAAAATATGCACACAACCATCAAAAAAATATTTTGACATGTTTCAAACCCAAGGCAGACATACCTATGCTTGAGTGATAAAGACGTTTTAGGTATGGCCACCACAAAATACACTATGGATCCATAATTATATTGACAAAAAGGTATAGCCACTGAAGATACAATGTGGATCTATACTCCTATGATCGGAACTGATCGTAGCCACAAAGAATACACAGTGGATATACAAGATGACAAGACATAGCCATGACCAATACAAAGTGGATCTATGTAATAGTATAAATGTTATAGCTCAAAAGAAAACTCCTTCGCAACTTGGGCAAAGTATACATAAGAGTGAAAACTCAACCCAGGGTATTCTTACCAATCTCGATGTAGTATGAATATAACCATGTGAATAGATGTCCTGATGTTGAACATGGAAGAAACCACTTGATTACCGGTCAATGAGGTAAACCGTTAACAAGGGCGAGGGAGATCACCATTGATGTCAATGATTCCTAGTGTACTCTAGTACATTCAAACGAATGTGAATAGATGAGATGAAGTCAAAAATATGTGGATACATCTAATCAGGGGTCAATGATGTAAACCCATTGTTATATGCGAGGAGGCCTGCCATTGAGGCATGCAGGTCCCAAGGTACTAACTGGTTTCTAAGTCTAGTTCCTAGATAATGTGTTGAAGTCGACAGGAATAGACTCATCGAAGGAGGGCCTTGATGTATCTCCCATCAACGACATGAAACTGACATAGAGATGTAATTGGTAGATCAAATGAACATGGACTGACATGAGTATTGAAACAGGATATTTTTTATGGCTAACTCTCGAGGCAGATACTTCCCTTGAACACTGAGGAACAACAACAAAAACGTGACATGGACCAAAACTTGATGATGCAGTGGATGTTGTGACTTTCATCAGGTGACCCAAAGGAGTAAAATAAACTCAGAGGATTGGCTCAGTACATAGGTTCAATGGATTAAAAGGCATGCAAAGAAAAAGTGCCATGTTCAAGGGCGACCATAAGAGCTACTGGTAGTGTTCTCAAAAACTGCTTGGTTTGCTTCTTTCAATTTTTCCCCCATCTAGATAGACGAGTACCGATTTTTAATTTAACGAGATCGAGGAGGGTAACACATGCTTGATATGACTCACCTTTGGTAAGTCCCTCTTCCTTTATTTAGCGAACTGGAAGAAGTAAGGGTTCGGTCCCATATGGGCCCTTCAATGTATGATTGTTTAACGAGTCCAAAGAAGGTAAACTCGGTGGTTTTTCATATTTAGAGAGTCTGAAAACAACTTAAATATGAATCCAATGTTGTCTTGTTTCATAATGTTAGTCTCGCAAGGCCGAAAAAGAGATAAATTATCACTCGAAAGATGCCCTTTCAAACCTTTTAACGAGTGGGAAAGGAAGCAAGATCACTCGACAATCTTTTCATGTTTAGAGAGTCTGAAAAGAGCTTAAAGTCGACTCCAAGGGGTTCCTTTTCCGTATATCCATGCGAGTCCGAAAAAGTGATAAAAGTCTACTCGGTTAAATTCTCATGTTTATTCAAGCATGAGAAAGAACAAAGACTAAGCTCAGTATGTCCCCATCTTGAAAGCTAGTGGCTTAACTCCAGAATGATCATAAAAGGATGGAGACATGCCCTCCAAGTTTCAATTCATTCACTGACTTTGAGGTTGTCACCAATTTCTCTACTAGATGGAGAAAAAGGATAAGAGTGGATGAAAAGAAGGTTCAAGAGAGGTGACTGTTTCATTTTTTAATGAGCTTGGCATAGAAAAAGAACTATGCTCAGGGTTCCGTGTTCAATCCCCAGATTTCTATTTCATTTTTTAACGAGCTTGCTAAAAAGAGGAAAACTATGCTCAAAGATTCTATTTCATTTTTTAACGAGCTTGCTACATAAAAGAGAAACTATGCTCATGACCTCTGTTTCATTTTTTAATGAGCTTGCTACAGAGAAGAGAAACTATTCTCATGACCTCTATTTCATTTTTTAATGAGCTTGCTACAGAGAAGAGAAAACTGTTCTCATGACCTCTGTTTCATTTTTTAATGAGCTTTCCACTGAGAAGAGAAAATTTGCTCGTGGAATCTCCTTGATCATGGCTTCCAAGAGAATAACGCTCTGAAAGGACACCATGTCAAGGGACAAAATTCAGTCATGGATTCCAAGAGATCTTCACTGGATGGAAGAAAATCACTCTAGAAGGAACAGATGTTGAGGGTCATGACAAGGCTAAGGAGATCAGTCTCCAATAGCCCTACCAAAGAGATCACCATGTCAACTACCAGATCTAAATCATCGGAAGTTGAAGTCATGGGAGACAATGGAAAATCAACACCAGGAGGGAAGATAGAATCTATATCTCCCCAAATTTATTCACGAGGGGGAAGAAAAGAGGATCGATGATGGTTATCATCCTGAGGTAGTTTTTCGATGCTAAGCATTTCCCTATCTTGGCCTTAGGAGTCTAGAGACCAAGAGGGAATATAATTGTCTGCAAGATGATTCACTTGTAACAGAAATTGGCGACCATACTGGGGACTAACATCCTTTTAGATGTAATCAAGCTAATATAAGAAAGAGAAGAATAAAGATATGTACCTTATTAATGACGTTTGTCCTTGCAAAGTCCAGGCTAAGCTTCGATCTTGAGCTCCCTGATAGGTCCTGTAGAACAAACAAAGATAAAATGGACTTCCTACTCTACTAAGATTAGCTCAAATATATATCCATCTATTGCAGACAAACTCATGTGGAACAAGCATAAGTTTGAAATAAATAGGCAAATCATTGATGTATTGATAAGAATAAGTAAAGGTACTTACAATCCTTTGATGAAGGCGCAACAACTTCTTCCAGTTATCCTTGTCCAACCCCTTTTCTCAAGTAATCTACACTGATTGATTTGATGACATATCACTTATGAGATAATAAGTTTCACATCTCCAATCTTTTCTGTTCATACCACTTATAGGATCATAAGTTTGGTATCAATATCTAGTTTCTTCCTCCCTTTCACCAAGAGGAGGCCTCCTTATATAACCTTGGAGAGGCCCAACCACTTGAGAGATATTTGGGATAAGTTGAGGATTCTTCTCCTTCAGTTGAGGATCTTCCCTAAGATCATTTCTTGACCTTCTATTCGAATGCAACCACCTTCATAAATTGAGGGGATTCTTCCATGTTTCTTCTCAAGAAACCAAAAATCCGCTCATAAAAGGTAGCGCTCCCCCAAAAGGGTGCACAGAGTTCTCAAACTCTCCCCCAAAGAGGCTAAGGGAGCGCTAGCACTCCCTAACAGTGGGTAGGGGAGTGCTCCTCTCCAAAATCCATTTTGAGTTGTTATTTTAGTGGCAAAAGGTTTGTACTCCTTGTCAACTGATTTCTCTTCTTCAAAACTAGTCTTTGAGGTGTCTTAAGTGTCCTTATGATGTCATTAGAGGCATGACATAGGCAAGATGAAAGTATGATGTTTGTGACACTTGCAACACTTGTGGTCAAGATGCGACACTTGCGGACAAGATGTGACACTTACAACACTTGTAATGATGACACTTGCGACACTATTGAAGTGAGTAATTTTGATGTGTAACAAAGAGCATATTCCAAGATGTCAAAATAGTCACCTAGTGCCTATGACGTGTAAAACTAAATCTTTAGTTTTGAAATTCAAATGCTATGTTAATCCATCCACATGGAAACAAATAAAGGGAAATATGATATGGTTCTTTTTATCCATTTATATGTCTATGCGTGGATCATTACCTATGCAATAAAGAACTCAAAACCTAATTTATGTGGATTTTACAAAGTGCATAAAATAAACCTACAACTACTTGGTGAAATTAACTTCAAAATCCCTTACAATCAATGAAAAAAAGTACTTCTGTGTGGCTTTTCCTGCTAACAGTAACATAGTCTGTGCAAACAAAAATAGGGTGAAATGCATGGTCCTACGCATCTGTTTACCCCAAACCTATGCACACACAAAAAAGTGGCGGGGCAAAGATTGGAAATGGGTTCTCTCAACTAGAGGCTGAATTGTTGTGTTTGATGATTGGGCTAGGCCAATTTTGGGTCCTGCTAACACAAAAAGGTGAGAATGAAATCTCTAGTGGTCTAGTTGGGGAGGAATTTGATCTCTATCCCCAATATGGTCACAAATCTGTTGGGATATTTTGGTCACTTGGGTGAGTAAAAAGAGGCCCTTTAGCTTCCTTGTTAGACCAACAAGACAACACATGAAATGATTAGTTGATTAGGGAATCAACAATAAAGTAAATAGAAAAACAAATAACAAAGAAATGGAAGTAAACTAAGCACGTAAAAAATAAAATGGATGCATAGAATTGACACAAGAAATAACTACCCAATTGGAAAGCGATTCTTTAATTGAGAACACCAAAAGAGAAAAGTGGGACTTATGAATCTACTATTCCTCCTTGGGAGGACGCTTAAGTCCTCCAAAAGTATAGCTTTACTCTCCTATCTATGACTAACAATGGTGAAGAACTTATTGGTCAAGTTTCTCAAGAGGTGTGATGATCCAGGTGGATATTGGTGGCCACCCACCTATTCCACTGGCTTGAAAAACAATTTTCCACCTTTGGGCTCTGTGCATGTAAGAAGATTGACAGAAGATAATAAAGAATAAGAAGAGTTGGTGGACGTAGCCCCGCGCTAAGGGTGAACCACTGTTGTAATCACAGATCTGTGTCCCAGCTAGGTTGTAGACACTTGAGTCCTGCAACCACCCTTGCCTCTACCTTGGGTGAGACTTCATCTACTTCGTAGGTGTTGCCAAAAGTGCCGGTGGTTAGGGTTTTGTTGGTACGTTGTTGAAGAGTTGAACCTTGGGTCTACCCCTGTGCCAACAAATGGTTCGATTGCCAGGACTTGAAACTGTGATTGTTGGGAACTGAAGAAAAGAGAAAGCTTTGTGCGTAGATCTGCTACCCTAGTGTGCAATAATCTACTTGACTTGCAAATATCTGTGCTAAGAAGAGAAGTCTAATATGAAGAAAAGAGGTAATATCTTGAAGCTTTGTGCTCTGATAAAGGTAAGATAAGTGAAAATTTTATTTCGAAAGAATGGGTGTAGGTATGTTTAATAGATTTGGTCCTAGTTTGAAAACTAAGGTACAACTAGAAGAAAAAATATTTGATATGAATATATCTGATAGAAATAATGAAAGATGTGTTATTCCTATGCATAGAAAGAATTGTTGGACTAACAAGTGGATGCAATATCCTAGAAATAATTTTTTCCAGACCCACCATTATGATCCCAGTGCGCAGTACAAGAAAGGTTGGGGATCGTTTAAGAGAAAGAGAGGATTGACTCTTTGTTATAATTGTAGAAGACTGTGACATCTTGCTAAGGAATTCCCTGGTAGAAATCCTATTTGCCTTTGTTGTAAATCTACTGGACATGAAGTTTTAGATTTCCCTAGAATGATTGATAAAGTTGAAAAGATGAATATGAGACAAGAAAACCATGAGGAAGGCCAAGAGACTAAGTATATGCTCAAGAACCAGAAAGAATCAGAGGCTATATTATTGCAGATGAAAGAAACCCTAAATGATCACAGAGACACCAGTTTATCAAATATCTTAAAAGGAAAGAGTGCATAGAAACATGAATAAGAGACTTCGACATAGACTGTGTACTAGATGAGGAAACACAGGTGAATATCATGACAGAAAGAACTTGGGAAATTTTGGGAAAATTAGCTATGGTTCCTTCACTGGGAGGAATAGGATTGTTTAAAGGGAAGATGATAACCCTATGTGGAAGACTTACCCAAATACCTATGAGTTCTCATGACACTTAGACATAAGAAGAATTTGAGGTCATTAATTTTGTTGAGAATATCGCCCCATTTGCTATTTTGCTAGGAAAAACTTGGGTTGAGAAAGATCAGATCTGAAGGGAACAAGAAGAGGAAAATCTAGAATAGAAGAAGCAATAACCAAGAGATTTCATGGCTAGGAGAATAGCATGCTTAATATAAGAGCAAGAGTACAAGTTGAAGAAATTAAGGGCCAAAGACCATGCTGTCGAAGCTGAAAGAATGCAGGTATACTTGAAACACTTGTCCATTCAGGAGAGTAGAGCACGTACTCCAGAACGAGAAGATGTATTACCCTTGAACGTTGTGAAATACCTTCAACAGTGCGAAGTTCCTATGCCAAGAGGAGATAAGAACAATAATGGAAAAAGGAAACCAGTAACTCAAATCACAGGAAAGAAAGCCAAAAATCTCAACAAGAAGAAAGCAAAGATAGAAAAATTGCAAGAAGTACCAGAGAGGACTTCATAGAAAGAAGGTTTGGAGAACTGGAACTTTGCTAGGATATCAAAACAACGTAAATTGGAACTTTGCCACAACAAAGAAATATGACCATTGGAGGCGTCCTGACCGTTAGAACGATGCTCCAGAATGACTAGAAACACAACTATTTCTGGAATGTTCTCCATTGGACCATTGGGACCGTACCACAATGGATGAAATTGCATTGATTAAGGTGTTCCTACCTGTTGGAGGGATCCGTTACGATGATGTCTATTTATCCCATCGAGCATTGCACCGTGAACACTTTTGCCAATTTTGATTATTCTAGATGATTATTACTATGCCGTGCTTATTAAGACCTCACCACCCATGCTATTATTGTGAGTGTTTGTTCACCGACCTGAGATATTAGATCTCGAGTGTGCATGTTGGAAGAAATTAGTGTAGTAGAAAAATCCATCGAAGATATCCTATTAGACCTCATGGTCGAGAAGGTGATGTCCATAGGCATCCATGCCTTTTCGACAAGAGGAGTGCAAGCATCCCCATCGTCTGCTCATGGATCTGGACCATCTCAAGCTGCGACAGAGAAATGAACCAAGCATCATGATGACTTAGAGAATGCAAATATCATCCCATCTATCCTACCCGACTACATCCCACCTCTGGATGGCACAGTGAGTTGTGACAACATCTCGAGGGACTTCAAATACGTAGTCATCACTGCGTACCTTCCAAAGGGAATACACATAGTTAGACCACAGTTGGAGAGGATTCCGACGTTGAAGATCAATGAATATAACTTAGGAGACCGCAAGAACTATGCCACACTTGCACCATGCAAGTATTTGACCAAGACAAAAGGGAAGAAGTTGAAGATCATTCCCCAACCATGGACCATGGACATCGCGAGGTCCACCATCCTAAACGTAATGAATATACCCCACTTTGGAAGGCTCCAGGAGGTTAACGCGTGCTTTAAAATCATGCTATCGTGATTCCATGGAGGTTACCTATGGTTGGACAGGAGTATCACAGTCGATCTTGTGTTGATCCATCGGATCACCGGATTAAGCATGTAAGGAACATACCCACAAGAATTTTATCCAGGGAAGGTTGTAGATTGCGCCCTGGCATAGAGAATCAAATATACCTATGGCGATGTGGAGAAGGGGAAGCAAGGCTACAAGGTAGCCTCCATCTAGAATGGCACAGTGTGCCTAGCCTGCTATTTGATCATTGGTAATATAGTAAGGAAGAACAAACCTATGCAGGTCATGGGGTTCATTGTTGACCTCGTGGGAAAATTCATTGAAGGGATACAAATGAACTGGGTAAGCTACCTCATCAACCAGTTAGAGAAAGACTATCACAAATCTCAGGATCAGGGCTATGAGTTCCATTTTAGTTGGCTACTGATCCTCATCACCTTCATTGCTTGGGAGATGTCGGAAGGTGTGACCTTTCCTAAAATTGATCCATCCAAACCCTTAGCTGCGAAGTTCACTATGCTCTGGTATTTGAGCAACATGGCTAAACAATGGCAGTCAAACATAGTGTTCCACACCTATTAATTACATTTGAAGAGGTCTATTGAGTCTTTCCCTCGTATGATTTCTAACACCCTGGATAGGTTCAGGCCAATTATGAAGTTTCGTGCAGATAGACATTTTATTTATATCATTGTGCATGGAGATGAACATAAAGAAGAGCTTCAATCCTACTACAATCTCACAGAGGAGGACCTGGAAGAAATAACTAAGGAATGGCCTACATAGCTCCTTATACCAGTCGACCAGGCATAAATTTCTGACCCCAACCTCATTGGAAGTCCTTTGGTCACTCGTGAAGAGTATGATGCACCCAGCAGTAGCAGGAAGAAAAAGAAGGAAGATGTACAGAAAATAAACAGTGCATCATAAGAGACTACATCCGATTCACCTAGCAGAGGAGGAGATGACGACATGGACAAAGAAGAGAAAGAAGGGGAAGAAGACAAGTAGAAGAAGGGTGAAGTAACACCACCTAGGAACCCCCTTGAAGAGGCAGAGACATCCAGGAAAAGAAAGGTTTCCCAAACGAAACCTACATCGTGGAAGAAGTCAAAAGCTAGTAATCCCAAGCTACAGACTGTGCTCACGGTGGATGACATAGACCCCATAATATCTGCCATATCAAATACATTAGAAGATATTTTACATAGCAATGAAGAAAAACAAGAATCCATGTATGATCGCATTGAAGCGGAGCTTAAAGGAATACAACATGCTCTCCATTCAAGCCGCGCAATGCCTACTGCGCCGTTGTCAGCAGGGAACATAGAAGTAGGAGATGAACCTGCCCATCTATGCAGGATAGCAGATGTGATGGAGGCTCACCTTCATCATTTCTAGGAGGAAAAGGAATAGGCCAAAGAGGCCCTGAAGAAAGTAAAAGAGGAAGCCATATAACAACGTTGGGTTGCGCAGCAAGAAAAAGACGACCTCCAGGAAAAGTTTGTAGAGGATAGAGCGCATATCCAGAGGGAGAAAGAAAAGTTGCTTGTAGAGTAGATTGGATTTAAAGAAGCAGTCACTAGAGAACTTCACTCTGTGACGGGATTAAAGAAGATGGAAGAAGACCTAGTGGAGAATCAAGTGGGAAGTCTTGCCAAATCCATTCAGCAAATCCAACAAAGAATAACAGAATTGGAATTACAGACAGTGCTAAGAAGCCCACAGGAAGTGATATATCTAAAAGAAGAAACTTCGAGGAGCGCAGTTGAGAGAATCAAGTAATTAGCCTTGGAATGAAAACAACTCAGCAGTCGAAGGGTGCAGACCTATGTGCACCTTGTAGAGGACCCTGAGCTCAGGACATTGGAGTTACAGCTCTAGGAGGCAAAGAAACAAGCAACAATACTGCAACTACAATTGAAACTACTATCACTGGTCGAGAGGATGAAAAGAGACCAGGAACAATGCATGGTTCAACAACCGGCCCATGCCATTCAGAACAAGGTCATGGAAGTAACCCAAAGACTCCAGCCAGTGCAGGATGAAGCCTGCACAATTTTTGAGGAGATTGAAGGACAAGGTGCACAACTAGAACAAGTAGTCACCTTAGTTGAACAATGATTGGAAGGACGTATCACCGAGAAGGTCATTCAGGAGTTCTCTAAGTAAGAGGCTCTGGCTAAGTAGCAGGTCGAAGCATCTCGAGCCGAGATCGAGGCCTTCGAGGGAGATTTACCCAGATCAGAGTGACTCGGGATGAGTCATAGGTGAGTGTTGGGGGCCTGTTGGCCCTTGATGAAGTTTTGGAGAACTTGGGTCATGTTTGACCGATTTTGGGACTTCGATAGGCTAGTCGAAGACAGAACGCAAGGCAAAGCGAAGATCACGGGATCTCGTTCCTTGTTTTAGGGATTTTTGGGCTTAGGGTTTATGTAATGGGTGTGGGATGTCGGCCATGGGTTTATCCATGTTTAGGCCCATTTTGTAATCTATAAATAGATAGGTAGGCGATTTAAGAAGGGGCCAGTGTGCTAAGTGAAGTAGTAGTGAATATTTGTGGCTTAGTGTGGAGCTAGAGGCTTTGTGCATGCTATGTGTTAGGACTTGCAGAGAAAAGTGCAAGTGATTGTAAGAAGTTGGTTTGTAGATTGTGTAAGAAGGATTTGTGCTGTGACCTAACTTGGGGAAGGAGGATCTGGCAAGGTGCGTGTAGATCTCCTGTCCTATGCAGAGTGGGGTTTTTGGGCTTTGTGCATGTACAAAGATTGACATAAGATAATAAAGATGAAGAAGAGTTGGTGGTCGTAGCCCCACACAGGGGGTGAACCACTGTTGTAATCATAGATCTATTTCCTAGATAGGTTGTAGACACTTGAGTCTTGCAACCACCCCTGCATCTACCTCGGGTGAGACTTCATCTACTTCGCAGGTGTTGTCGAAAGGGCCGATAGTTAGGGTTTTGTTGGTGCTCTGTTGAAGCGTTGAACCCTGGGTCTGCCCCTGTGCCAACACCATGGGCATGTATTTATAATACCATAGAAATATATTACATAACATGTTCTAAGTGTGAATGGGATACATTTAGAGGTACTTCCCATCCTTTCAATCACCCCAAGGCGAGATTTTGGGCCGATCTTGACATCTTGTCTTGGTACACTTCAACCTAGAATTGGTTGAGGCCCGACCAATTTCATAAATGCACCATTTCTGCATCAACACAGATTTCTTCAGAGATAGTCACATGATACGTGCAAAGTGTGCATCCAATGCTTCATTGACTTGCATGGATGTGCATGCGCTGACTTTGGTGGAAGTGAGAAGAAATTTATGGGTCTTTTTATATAGTTTTGGCATCTTGCTGAAATAGATTCTGTAAATGATGGAAGTATGTTGTATTTGTGATGATATTTTCTTCAACTATCTTCTGTATTAATTGTGAACGAGTTTCAATGAGAACACCCCCCCTTGAAGAAAAACCTTGTCCTTAAGGCTTGAGATGATGAAATGATTGTAGAATGGTAGCCGACTCCCAGGTGGAATCTTATAGAGTTATATATTTCCACTGAACTAACAATTCCTTGATGATGTGCTAACGAAGACGACACTTACCTTGGTCCAAGAATTCTTGTGGTTGAAACCAAATGGAACCTTTTTCATCCAATTCATGGAGACTAGTTTGATTCTGACACTTATTTCCAAGCACTTTCTTTAAGCATGAAACATGAAAAACAAGATGGAACATATAATGACTAGGAAGATCTAGCTAATAGGCCATAGAACCTACACGCTTGAGAATTGTATAAGTACCATAAATTTGGGGGCAAGTTTATGAGAGTGTTAATATTTGAGTGAAGTCTGATTATAAGGTTGCATATGAGGAAACACCTAGTCTCCTTCAATAAATTTGTGTTTGGATCGACCCTAATCTACTTGTTGCTTCATGTGATTCTAAGCCATGGAAAAATTGTCTTTGAGGGTACAAAGAATTGCCTCTTGGACTGCAAGATTGTTGTCAACCTCCTGAACCTTGGAGACACCTAACATGTATGAGATAAACGACAATGGATTTTTCCCGTATATTGCTTCAAAAGGAGTCATGTGAGTTGTAGTATGGTAAGATGTGTTGTACCACCATTCAAGTAGGGGTAACAATTGAGACCAATGATTTTTTTTGTCGAATGCAAAACACCACAAATATGTTTCCAGGCAAGTGTTGAGAGCTTCAGTTGGCCCATTATTCTAGGGATGATAGGAGGTGATGAGATACAATTGGGTTCCCTAGAGCCTAAAAAATTATTTCCAAAAATTATTGGTGAAAGTGGGGTCGCGGTCATAGACAATAGAACGAGTCATGCCTTGGAGACTGAATATATTATGCATAAAAAAATGAGCCATGGTGGATGTGGTGACTGGGTGTTTAAGAGAACATAAATGGACATATTTGGAAATATGATCAACTACCATAATGATGATTGACTTATTACCTGATTTAGGTAATCCAACAATGAAATCCATAGAAATATCCCTCCAAATAGCATGGGGAATCGGGAGCAGTTGGAGTGTGCCTGGAGCTTTTACTGTTTCTCCCTTATTGCATTGATGTAATACCCTAGTTTTGACTCCCCATATTAGAAACATATTTTTTTATTTGATGAAAGGATGGAGTGCCCAAACAATTAAATAGGTCAATGTTCTTTGGAAATGTAATGTTTTAATCATTATTAATAATAAAACACATCACTGGTTGCTAGACAGATAAGGACAAAAGAGTATAGGGGGCTATGATTCCATGAGAGAGGGGAATTAAGGGGTTGAGTCTTTTATTATATTTTTATTTACCCATAATTTATTTAATTGAGAGAAGTGGCTACATGATATTCTTGGGGGAAGGCCACGTGGTTCTTGATTTCCAAGTAAATATATAAACCCATCTCGTGGGATATTTGGGGGTTCTTCTCCATTAACACTTTCACTCTTTGATTCATTGTTGCTCAATTATAATTCCTCATTCATTCTTGTTCTTGGATTGAGACATGGGGGGTGGGGGAGATTTGCTAAGGAAGAAGCCATTTTTTGTTGGCTGTAGTAATGACTGGTGTATTCTAGACATGAATTTGTGCCTAGAAGTATGAGATGCATTGACATGTACTAGATTCTATTCATAACTGCAAGTCCTGAGACTCATATCATTGATATTCTTGACCAGATTCATGGGAGTCCTAGAAGGAGGTGGAAAAACTAAAGGACTACGTGGCAGAGAAGGGGGTCCATTATCTTGGGTTGTGTAGGCTAGAGAGAAGAGAGATGGTGTACTTCAGACTTTTGTGTGTTGAGAAACCTGTGAGAGCTTGAGTGCTGACTAGTTGGGAAGTTGAGTGACACCCTGGAACCATCCTTGTGGATTCATAGCCCTGACTTGGGGGTGACATTGTTGTTAAGACTTGGAATCAACCAGTTGGTGAATCATTTTGTTAAAGAAAAGTGCTCCCTGTCATGTGTTTCTATGCTTATACATTTTTATTTTTGTCGTGTATTAATTATTATCTCTGAGAGGTGTATCTTTAAGGTGCCTTCTTGCCAGTTATTTTTGTGCATGGCATGTTTAAACATTCTTTTATGATGTATTATGAATATTTATGATTGCATGTGAGTATTTCATGTTTCTTTATTCATTAAATGTCATCAAGAATTTGAAATCAATTGAAGTGTTAAATTTGTAGTAGAATGATCGGCGTGTGGGTGGCTGGCTATGTTACAGACACAACCTAGATAGGATGATTAACAGAGTGCAACAAATGAATTTGTAGAGCCAGCATGAAAATGGTTTGACATAATTCGAGAAAGAGCATGTCTGCAATGGCTCGACAAAATTATCACAGTGAATTGGGGAAAATTTCATGGGTAATTTGAAAGGATCGAGCCCATAGATTTGAAACAATAAAATTCAGTCCTAATTGGGGAATTTCCAGGTCTATATATGGAAAAATTACCAGTTACAGTGCATCCATGGAAAAAATTGGAAGCAGCTAGGTGAAATTGGACAAAAGCCCCAAATTTTACAGTTAATTTCATAAGGAATTCAATATGTAGGATTCAAATTACAAGCGTTGGGGTCGAAGAGATTTTTAAAGGAAATGAAATTGATCCATATGAAGCTTAATCATAGATTTATTGGCAGCCATAGGAAGAATTAGGAATTTGGGCATATTTGGAAATTTCAAAAAATAGGTGAAATTGGAAAATTTTCAGTATTTTTTCATACGTTGACATCAACATGACATGGGGGCCACGTGTTAGTTGAAATGGAATATAGGTGATTTGTACTACCATGGTGGTAGGGACATAGTGGTAGGTATGCAGTGGCATGGTGGCAGGTGACCTAGCACCCTGAGTGGCGGTTGACATGGAGTTTGTGTGGCAGAGTTTCCTGCTTGATAGAACCCGAAGTCGGACCTGCAGAACTAAATTGTGAGGGGGATTGGGGTTAGACTAACCCAAGGTAGGGGGGGGGCACAATTCATGGATGTGTGACATACCACCCCTACCAAAACCTTGTTTGGGTTTTGTGGCCCCTCCCCATTGAATAAACGACCGATAGGCTTGGGGGACCATAATCCAATGTGGGTGGTCGATCGATGTCGATGCCCACTCCACCTTAGATGTTGGATTAAACCAATGTGAAACTCACACAGTGAGAAATATGGGTGAAATATGGGGCCTTCCCATCCTCGTGACCTAATAAGAATATGCCACGTGGAAAAGTACGAATTGTGGAGGCTCGAAAAATAAAATTAAGCGTGTGCCAATGAAGGGGAAAGAGATAAAGAGAAGGAATAAGGAGGTAAGAGGTCGACAAAGCAGAGCCAAAATGGTCAGGATCTGACTTGGCATTCTTCTGGAGGTGCTAGGTGGAATCAGATGTCGTGTCAGCATAAGGGATGCTAAATTTATAAAACATTAATGAAAATTACAGAAAATTTTGGTATTTTCCAGGTGTTTAACTTGAAGGCCATTTTCAGAGGCCTAAATGACGTTTTTGAGAAGTTGAATTCGAAACTATATATCTTTCCAGTGTTATATTTTCTTAATTTTTAGAGCAATATATTTACCAATGTTCTTAGATCTTGTTTTACATTAATAATTGTATCATGTACTGAAAATATAAGCAACATAAACAAGTACAAGGGACACACGAGTTTATCCTGGGAAAACCCCAAATGGGGAAAAAACCCAACCAACCTTTCTTAGATAGATTTCGTCCAAAATAATCCAACCATGAACCAACTTTTAATAGCAAAGATATAATGAATAAACCTAGCACAAGGCTATCTCACAAGATAAACTAGACAGGTGCAGCAGCAGAACCATGCAAATATAGTGCATCTCTTCCAAAGAGAGCATATAAGAGAAAATCACCACAAAGAATAACCAACCAAGAATATCCAAGAGTGAAATGTTGTGTCTTCCTTCCTTGTCTCATATTAGTTCCTTCTCCTTGTGTGAGTGATGAATGAGTGATTGAGACCAAATGAGCAAGATGTCTCCTTATTTATAGCCTTCTAGTCACTTTAGTTGGGCTGACTTCTTCACTCGAAAATTCTATTTCCCCTTTATGTTTTCTTTGTGGGATGAATTATCTTATTGTTTTTTCTTCCATTGTTCAATGGGATTTCTTTGACTTCTGGAATCTTCTCTTCATCTAAGAAAGGTTGTCTAGGAGGAAAAATAACTCTCGCATATACCAAAAAATCAACACTCCATCTTAGCTAGGGAGGTATCTTTCCATGATGACTTCTTCTAGTAGTCCAATCAATACCCTACAATCAACTGGTATCCCCATGCTACCTCCATGCCATCGGTAGCTCAAATAATATACCGTAGTCTCCATAAATATGCTGCAATCAAGCAGTAGCACACAACTACAATCATGTTATCCAGTAGTACACAACTATTGCCATAGTCCTTCTGACTGTGTTGTGATGTTTCTTCTTCTTTTCCCACAGTATTATTCACACCCATCCACCTCACATGGTATGGTAAAGACTACCTCCATATCCCCATTTTCACTTATCCACCTCACATGGCTTAGGCAAGGCCGTGTCATGGTCCAAAACCCTGCACAAAGTCTTATTTTCACCTACCCACCTCGCATGTAATATGAAAGACTTACCACAAGTATTATTCACACCTAGCCACCTCACATGGAATAGGAAATATTTTCACCAAGATGTGATGTTTCTCCTCTCCCAATAGTCTTATTTTCACCTCACCACCTCACATGGTGTAGGAAAGACAACAACCATAACCCCATTCACACATAGCCACCTCATATGGCGTAGGAAAGGCTATGTTGCAAGTCTTATTCACACCTAGCCACCTCACGTGGTGTAGGAAATAATTGATACAAATCTTATTCATACCTAGCCACCTCACATGCCATAGGAAAGACTTGTAATCGACTGTACATTACTCCCTTAGTCACCTCACATGACTGATATGGGAAACCCTTGGACAAAGGGAGAAGCCGATGTTGATGATTACAACTGCGTGAGACATTCTCCAGGACACAAAATGATTGAGTTGACCTGAGAGAGAGCCCATGAGATGGGTGTGTGGTTCCTATTTGAGACAGAATTGGAATGTAGTGATGGCCTCCTCCTTACAGAGAGTTGAGAAGAAATCCATATGATTCTCCTGTGTAATGCAGTGAGAAAGGAGATCTGTTGAGTTGGACATGCATGTCGTTGAGCACAAGGTGAAAGTGTGAATTCCCATAGAGTTGGGTGCATCGTCATGAGACAGAGATGAAGACGATGTATTATCCTCCTCTGAGCAGAGAGTTGAGATGATGAAATCCAGATGACTCTCCTATGTAATGTAGTGGGAAAGAAGATCTGTTGAGTGGACGTGCCTATGGATGAGCACAGGTGAATGTGATCCTAGTGGCTGAGAACTAGTGAGTGTGTGTTGTTGGGTATTCTACCCTATGGACTAACAAGCTAGGGCTTAAACTTGTATGCAGATCATGACCCTTCATAAACTACTTTTAACCTTCTACCCCAACCTAAAACCCTTTTTCACAAGCAAACAAGGGAAGAACCAACTAACCTTTTTATCGACGGTTGGTGTAGATCCTCTGTTGAGCTTTATCTCCTTGCTTCTGTTGCTCCTTCCAAAAAGTGATCCTGCAATCAAGACAAAACTATACAAGAATGCTATTGTTATACTAGAGGGTTAGAGATTAAACACAAATCACATAAAACATATAAGACTCATGTATTTGGGACGGGAAAAGTATCTTTTTATTAATCTCAATATGAACCAACTTACAATGATTATAGAGACCGGACACCGTTCCTTGATCCTGATCCTGGGCTCCTCCTCTTCTTTGTCCTCCAACTGCTTTGCTTGAATTCTCCTAAAGCTTGAGGAAAGGCTAAAGGGTTGGGACAAAATGGATTCGACAATTGGGCAGAGTTTATTTGCTATGATTTTCCTCCTTTGAATAGTACCCCTACCCCTTCTTTTATAGGCTAGAAGGATCTAGGGTTTTAGACGAACTCTCGGCCATGCATGGCTGGGAGTTCCAGTTAACTCACCCAAAGCTTTTCGTCCCGGCGGAAACTTTCCTGATTTTTTGCTTTGTTAGGTAAACGCGGGCTATAGTGGGCTAGCCCGCGTTTCAACGCGTGCAGTATAAGGACAACAAGCGTTCCAACGCACCTAGTGAAAGGGTAGGGTGCGGGTTGCTTGATTTAAGTGGTTTTTCAAGGTTTTATTCAGCATGGCTTTGGCAAGGAATAGACATGAGTTGGCATGATGCCAGGTAAGCCTGTGTGGTGCATTTTAGGGTTATAACAGTGTGGTTCTCCTGTGAGACACATTGAGATAGAGATATGAACATCCCTATGGATTTTCCCCTAGTGGCTGAGTACTAGTGGGTGTATGAAATCCCTTGCTATATTGTTCAATCGTAAGACCTGCTTGTAACCCTAATTGTAATGTAAAGGGTACAAGTCATCCCCACCCTAATGTAATTGATAATTAATGTAAAATATAATTAATATGCTTATTATTAATTATATTATGAGTTAGAGAGTTCGGCCATGTTGTTCCAATAGACACTTTTGTTGACAGGTCATGTCTAATATAAGTAAAAGTAGATTCCCCATTGAGGAATCATATCTTTTGTGTGAGTTTGGAAATTTAAGCAAGTACATCTCCTTGGGATAAGTGCACACCTCTCTTGGGTGCTAGTATTATAGGGTTTTCAAGCACCCTCTTGTGTGGTAGGTTTTATTGGTGGTAAAGGTATTTCTCTTGAATAATATAACAAAGGATTTGGCTCAGTTTTATTCCCTTGTTGAGAAGGCTTTCCCAGGATACTTCTTGTGTACTTGTGCATGGTGTTTCTTCTTGTGATCTTGGTTGTTGCAACATAATTGGTTACAGTTTAATTAAAATGTTAAAAATGCAATGAAATTCATGCTTAAACCTTGTCTATTTAAAAATCAACATGGTATCATAGAATAGGTCTTGAAGAACCCCTTCACAAGCATTTAAAAGGGTAAACCATCCTCCTTCTATTGTTCCGTACAACCTCTAGGGTTTCTGTAGAAATCTGTACAACCCTCACTCAATTATCCTTTTCAGCACTTTACAAGTGGATGTTGAAGCTAAAACTTGGAACAAGTTGTACGACCTTCCTCAGCGCATCTCCATAGACCTTCAAAATAAAATTTCGAGGATTTTGAGTTTTTTGGCCCTAGGGTTTCTAGGGTGCCAAAAATTTCTGTAGAATCTTGTTCTTAGGGGTTTTGCAACCTTTTGAAGAAACATTTCATATCAAAAAGCATTCCCATGACACTCTCAAAGTTGATTGTTGGAAGTCATAATCCCAAGATAAAAAATAGGTTTTCTAAGTCTAATTGGCGAGAGTTTGAGAATAAATCCAAACAAATGAAGAACAAAGATTTAGTAGAAGATAGGCTTGATGGAGTAAGAAAATTCAACTCTTGGAAGTCAAGGCTTCAGGTCACCCTTGAATAATATGACCTTTTGGACGTGGTAACAAAAACTTTACCAGTTACAACTACCAATGAAGAGAAGAATATAAGGAAGGAAGAAGATGTCAAGGCAAGAAAAAGAATCATCTACTCAGTAATAGATCATATCTTACCTCGTATTGACAACCTGAAGACATCTTATGAAATGTATGAATCATTAAAATAAATGTTTGAAAGTTACAACACTCTCAGAGCTCTTACCTTGAAGAGCCAACTTCAAAGTACCAAGATGAAGAAAGGTGATACAACTGCTATCTTCTTTGTGAAGATATCAGAGATTAAAGAACAACTAGAATCCATTGGAGAAATCATGTCTGATAGAGAACTTGTCTTATCCACTCTCAACAAACTTCCAAAACATTGGGAGAATTTTCTTCAAAGTATCAATGGAAGAGAAATTATACCAACCTTTGATTGTCTGTGGACAGACTGTACTCAAGAAGAACTTCGACTTAGAAATAGAGGAGTGGAAGACACCCATGATGAAAATAATGCTCTTGCACTTCATACAAATAAAGGAGGGAGATTTGAAAGAAACTTCAGACAAACATCCAGAGATGAGAAGTCTTCATTAACCTCAAGTCATAATCAGAGAAGAGATTTTTTAGAAATTCAGTGCTTTAGATGTGACAAATATGGGCACTATGCAAGAAATTGTCCAACTAGGAAGAAGGGAAGACAATATGCTTCCACTGCTGACATTGATCCAGACCCACCTCAAAAGAATGAATATAAGAGAGAGGATACGTACTTCCTCTAAACCAAACACATAACTAAACATGACTACAAACCCATGTAAATTGTTTGATCTCTAATTTTATAGTTGATTGCATTCTTAATAAATGAAGGGTATTATCCCCAGTATGGGAGACCTCAAAAATTGGACCATTATCCCTGGTACAGGATTCTAAACCTTATTTGATTTATTATTATGTTGGTCAAGAAGACATAAAAGATATAACAAGAAATAAAAGAAGACTTCCATCCTTCACACTTCAGAGAGATCTACTTGACTCAGAGGGAGTCAGAACAAAATGAAAAGAAGGAAGAGATAATACCTTCAACAGTTCAGAGGAAGACAGACAATATTCCAGCAAATTCATTTGCTCCAATTGATATGAAAAAATATATTATAGTAGGGCATAAAAGTCATGCCTAGGGTCAAAAAAACTCTGCAAGAAGGCAGAGAATCATACAAGTCCCTCAAGGGACATCTTGAGAAAGCAAAAGAGTTTTTCAAAGTTACCCTTCATCCATGAGCCACTCCTTTGACTCCGAAACTCCTTGTCATGGAAAAGTAATAGATGAAAAAGTATGGAAAAAATGCCATAAACATAAGAATACTAGTATAAGACATTATTCCGAGACCAGAAGGAAAATCCATGGTGACTTCTAAATGGATCTATACAGTTGATGAAGGTATCAAGAAATAAAAAACTATGTCCAGAAGATTTTCATAAGCAGAGGGAGTGAACCATGATGAGACATATTGATCCAATAGATAGATGCAGTCTCATCTGTACCACCATCCATGAGTTTGAAACTACATCATATAGATGAACTCTTGGGGTTTCAACAAAGGTGTTGCTGATACAAACCTATACTATTACATTGTTGGTGCGAGAGCCTGATTTTGATGACTTATTCAAGAAGTCGTGTTGTTGGATACAAGAAAGCCTCAAATTCATATTTCAAGATGAAGGATATGAGTATGATACACTAATTCTTGGGACAAGAAGTATGACATAGAACTGATGAGATTTTTCTTGAGTCAAAGAAAACATACAATGGGAATATTAAAGAAGTTTAGTATGACAGAATGAAAAACCACCGTGATGGATTTAAATAAAATGAATGATGTTGATTTAGACGATATTGATCCACAACTAATTGGATCATTGATGTATCTGTTTAACACCAAACCTGATTCATGATATGCAGTGAATGGTCTTAGTCAATCCACGAGTCAGCTGAGACAGACTCACTGGATATAAATAAAGCATGTATTGAGATATATATGAGGTACAGTTGGATATGGCATGAGATATGCCTCCAGTGTGAACTTGAGTTTGCAGGATATGCTGATACAGATTGAGTAGAGAGTACATTGGACCAGAAGAGAACATCTGGTTGTTGTTTTACCATGAAGGTTGTCATGGTTTCTTGGTGTAGTAGGAAATAAATATCTGTGACCTTGAATACCACATAATCAGAGTATATGTCATTGAGTGTACGAAGTAGTGCGGCTTAATAAACTTCTGAAATATTTACTTGATCATGAGATGGATTCTATGATTATAACTAGAGTTGTGTGAAGCTCTTTGATAAACTTGTGTTTCATGATAGATCGAAACACGTTGAGATAAAATATCATTTTCAGAGACATGATGCAGAGGAAAGAAGTACACGTGTCATACCTTCCTACACATGAACATATTGCAGACACCTTCACCAAATTGGCTTGGTGAGGAATACCTCTCTAGTTGAGAGGGAGTGTTGATGACTATAGCCAAGACAAAGTTCGAGTACATCCATGTGAGACTTATCATGATGGATAATGCCTCCATAGATGAGAGGGAGTGTTGATGATTATAGCTGCATGAGACATTCTTCATGACATAGACTGATTGAGTCAACCAGAGAGAGAGATCCATTGAGATGGGTGTGTGGTTCCTATCTGATACAGAATGAGAACATAGTGATGGCCTCCTCCTTACATAGAGTTGAGAAGAACTCTATATGATTCTCCTGTGTAATGCAGTGAGAAAGGAGATCTGCTGAGTTGGACATGCCTATGGCTAAGCACAAGGTGAACGTGTGAATTACCATAGAGTTGGGTGCATCATCGTGAGATAGAGATGAAGATGATATATTATCCTCCTTTGAGAAGAGATTTGAGATGATGAACTCTAGATGACTCTCTTGTGTAATGCAGTGGGAAAGAAGATATGTTGAGTGGACGTGCTTGTGGATGAGCATAGGTGAACGTGATCCTAGTGGCTGAGCACTAGTGAGTGAGGTTCTCCTGTGAGACACAGTGAGATAGAGATATGGACATCCCTATGGATGTGCCCCTAGTGGTCGAGCACTAGTGGGTGTATCAGATCCCTTGCTATATTGTTCAAGAGTCAGACCTGCCTGTAACCCTAATTGTAATGTAAAGGGTAGAGGTTGGCCCCACCCTAATGTAATTGATAATTAATGTAAAAGATAATTAATCTTCTTATTATTAATTATATTATGAGTTAGAGAGGTCGGCCTTGTTGTGCCAATAGACACTTCTGTTGATAGGTAAAGTCTAATATAAGTAAAGGTAGATTCCCCATTAAGGAATCATATCTTTTGTGTGATTTTGGAAATTTCAGAAAGTACATCTCCTTGGGATAAGTGTGCACCTCTCTTGGGCACTAGTCTTCTAGGGTTTGAAAGCACCCTCTTGTGTGCTAGGTTTTCTTGGTGGTAAAGGTCTTTCTTTTGAAGAATGTAGAAAAGGATTTGGCTGGGTTTTCTTACCTTGTTGAAAAGGGTTTCCCAAGATACTTCTTGTGTACTTGTGCATGGTGTTTCTTCTTGTGATCTTGCTTGCTGCAACATAATTGGTTATGGTTTAAGTAAAATGTTAAAAATGGAATGAACTTCATGCTTAAACCTTGTCTATTGAAAAATCAACATCCGTTTGAAGGAGAAACATCACACCTCCCTCTCAATGAGGGTAGACATTCTGCATCACACCAAGCTTGTATCTAAAGTACTCACAGTTTACTTTAGATAGAGGCTTAGTGAGAATGTCCACTATCTGCTCATCACTGGATATGTACTGGATCTCAACAAATCCTCTCTGCAACATGTCTTGAATTTAGTGGCATTTGATCTCTATATGATTTGACATGTCATGAAAGACAAGATTCTTTGAAATCTTCACACAACTTTGATTATCACAATGTATCAAAGTTGGCTCCAAATCTAGATCAAATAACCTTGCAAGCAAATTTTGAAGCCACACTACTTCATGGATTGCAACACTGGCTGTAATATACTCTGCCTCTATTGTACTGAGTGCCACTATTGTCTACTTCCTGCTCAACCATGAGATCATACATGATCCCAATATGAAGCAACATCCTGATGTGCTTTTCTGGTTCACTGCAATCCCTTCCCAGTCAAAATCTGTATAACCTTGCAACTTCACTTCTCCATCTAAGACATATCTCAATCCATATCCAACTGTACCATGTAGGTACCTCAACACGTGATTTGATGCTATCCAATGTACATGTCTAGGTTAAACCATGTACTGACTCAAAGCATTCATTGCAAATCATATGTCTATCCTGGTGTTAACCAAGCACATCAACAATCCGATCAATTGTCTATACATAATGGGATTCAAAAAATATGAAGATGAATCACTCAAGAGCTTCAAATTCATCACCATGGTTATAGTCATGGACTTACAGTCCATCATCCTGAATCTCTGCAATATCTTAACTGTATATTTTCCTTGAATAAGGAAAATCTCATCTTTCCTCTGCCACACCTCAATCCTAGGAAATAGTGCATCAGACCTAGATCATTCATTTCGAATTTTTAAGTGAGATCCCTCTTGCACTCGACTATGACCTTCTCATCTCCTGTTAGAAACAACTCATACACATATAGGACCAAGATCAATGAGAAACCATTCTCAACCTTGTAGAAGAGGTTGTTATTTGCATCACTCTTTGTAAACCCCAAGCTCATCATATAGTTGTCTATTCTAGCATACCATGCCCTAGGTGACTACTTAAGCCCATACATAGCCTTATTCTATTTGCAAATATGGTACTCCTTCCCATGGATTACAAAACCTTGTGGTTTCTCTATGTACACTTCTTCTTCAATTACACCATTCAAGAAAGCATTCTTGACATCCATCTGGTGTAATTTCCATCCCATCATGGAAGCAATATGAATAATTGATCTGATGGAAGTGTACTTTGCTACTGGATAAAATGTCTCATCATAGTATTCTCCCTCTTTCTAGGAGAACCCTCTAGCCACAAATATTTTTTTGTACTTTACTATGTTTCCATCTGCAACATGCTTGATATTGTAGATCCACTTGGAAGTCACTACTAACTTTCCTTATAGTCTTAGAACCACTTCCCACATATCATTCTTCATGATGGATTGATACTCCTCCATCATGGCATCCTTCCATACTTGATTCTTAGTAGCTTCTTCAAAGGTGGAAGGTTATGAATCAATAATTTTACTCATCAGGGACACATAGTTGGAAAACTTGTGTGGTCTCTTGCTCTCTTTGAAAGATCCTTTTGGAGTTGCATGTCCTTCAGCTGTTTGTAAATTGTTTCGAAGCTAAGTTGTTCTTTCTTGTGTCTGCAACTTCTCTGGGTGGATCTAAAGGTCTCTCTGACTCTACCATATCATTCTGATTTTCTAGAATGGGTTCTTCTGGAGTAGAGTCAACCATGAATACATCCCTTGGATCCTCCTTCTACTCTCTATTATCATCCATGTGATAATCCCTAGATATTGTGAAATCTTCGTCTTCATCAAATGTCATGTCCCATTTGATCTCAATCTGTCTCTGTCCGGGAATATATATTATGTAAGCCTTTGAATTCTCATTGCATCCAAAAAATATGCCCTTATTCCCTAAACGCTCCATATCTATTCTCTTATCCTTGGGGACATGTATATACATTGTAAAACCAAATATCCCCAAGTGATTGACTTCTAGTCTCTTTCCAGTGAATACCTCTTCAGGTGTATTTTTCCCTAATATCTTGTGAGGACTTCTATTCTGGACATACAAGGTTATGCTGAATGCTTATGCCCACAAGTGAATGGGTAAGTTCTGGTCATGGATCATTGATTTAACTTCTTCCATAATGAATCTATTATTTATTTCTACAACCCCATTATGCTGGGGGTTGTAGGGAATTGTAAATTCCCTCTTAATTCATGCTTCTCTACAAAAGTATTTGAACTCATTTGAGGTGTACTCACCTCCATGATTAGATCTCAAGATTGTAATATTCCTTCCAGAGATTCTCAACTAAAGCCTTGAACTCTTGAAACTTACAGAAGACTTCATATTTTTCTTTCAAGAAGTAGATCCATGTCTTACATGAGTAATCATCTATGAAAATGACATAGTATACAAAGTTGCCTAGGGATGGCACCGTCACCTGTCTACATACATATGAGTGTATGATGTCCAAGATCCATTTGGATCTACTATCACTATTTGTAAATATTCTCTTGTAATTCTTTCCAAGTGCACATCCTTTTCATACTTCATCATGTTCTACCTAAATGTCTAGTATACCTGTAATCATTTTGCTCAATACTGGTAGTGCTCTATAATTTAGATGAGAAAGTCTTCGGTTCCATAGCTCACTAGAGATAACATTGTTGTGTGAAAGGGCTTATTCTTGGTGTCCCTTTAATTTGTATAATCCTCCCTCTCATACACCAATCACGATAGAAGAATGTATGCTTGAAATCTTGGGCCATATTAGAACTTGGCCATCCACAAAAGCTACCCTAAAGCCTTTATCATTTAAAGAAGAAATGGAAAGAAGATTCTTCTTCAAGCCTTATACAAACAATACATATTTAATTGAGATGGGATTACCTGAGTCAAGTTGAAATGAGGTTTCTCCTACTCCTTTGACTGTGTGTCTGGAATCATCCCCAAGATCCACTTGAAGGGATGATCTTTTCTCTATAAAATTTGTAAGGGAACTTCTGAATCTGGTCATGTGCTTGAAAGAACTGTTATCCATGAGCGAAATATCACTCCATTGAGTGATAGTGTCTGTGAGTGTTGAAACAAATATGTGTTCTTCATATTTTAACTCTTTTGTGTCTGCTACATGTGCATGATGCTTTCCTTTTTCTTTTTGATGAGGACATTCAAAGGAATAATGTCCCAACTTCCTGCAATTGTAGCATTTGAATTTTAATACATCTTATTATAGCATGGTATTTTAGTTTTCTTAGGGAATGGATTATCTTCTTTCTTCCCTTTTATTCACATGGGCGAATAGAGCTTGGTTTTCTTGATCATTTGTTTTTAGTGATTTGGATATCAACCTAGATTCTTCTTGGGTACAATCTATCCATAGCTTGTCAAATTTGGGCAACTTACTTCTTGCACAAATCCATTGAACAAATGGGTCCCAAGAAGAGGGAAATCCATTGAGTGTAGTAGTCACAAGCTCTGCATCATCTACTAAGTCTCCAATAGCTTCTAACTAGTCATTGATCTGTAAAATACTCATGAAATATTTGGAGATTTTTTGTGACTTATTCATCATCATGTTTCTGAGTTGATGCCTTAGAGTAAGATTCTGGATAGCATTCTTGATTTCATAAAGTCTGGTTAGGGAATCAAAAATTCCCTTCAGTGTCTTCAGTTCTAATACATTAGGTATCAGATGATCCTTAATCGAGCCTATCAAGATCCTCTTGCACTTGACTTCATTCTTCCTGAAATTTTCTTTGGATTCTTCTTCTTCTGGTTCTAGAAACAACTATTTGACATGATCCAATAAATCATTCTCTTCTAGAATGAAGAGTACCCTATGTTTCTAGGATTTGAAGTTCTCTGCTCCATCCAGTCTATCCTCAACTCTGATATTGGTAATAATTTTCTCCAGTAGAAACCTTAGGACTAAAAAATCCCAAAAATTTAGACTTCACCAAACAACAAATAGAGTGTTGCAGGGGGTGTGCTAGGGTTAGGAGAATTTCTCTGAGGTGTATATTTTCCTCAACTTCTTGGAAAGAATGCTCAACGAGATTGACAAAATAAAACTGTGCAGCAACAAGGTACTATGACAAATCCAAGTTAATGATATTCCTTATAGTGATTAAACTGTTCTAAAAGTAATCGGCTTTGATCCCATGTTATATTTTCTTAATTTTCAGAGTAGTGTATTTACCAATGTTATTATATATTCTTTTACATTAACAATTATATCATGTACTGAAAATATAAGCATCATAAACAAGTACAAGACACACAAGAGTTTATCTTGGGAGAAACCCAGTGAACCTTTCTTAGATAGATTTCGTCCAAAATAATCCAACCATGAACCAACTCTTAAGAGAAAAGAGGTAATGAAGAATCCTAGCACAAGTCTAGTGCACAAGATAAACTGGAGATTTGCAACAAAAACACCATGAAGATATAGTGTACCTCTTCCAAAGAGAGCGCATAAGAGAAAATCACCACAAAGAATAGCCAACCAAGAACCTCCAAGAGTGTAGTGTTGTGTCTTCCTTCCTTGCCTCATATTAGCGCCTTCGCCTGGAGTGAGGGATGAGTGAGTGAGTGAGACCGAATGAGCAAGATGTCTCCTTATTTATATCCTTCTGGTCACTTAAGCTGGGCCAACTTCTTCACTGGGAAATTCTATTTCCCCTTTATCTTTTCTTTGTGAGCCGAATTCTCTTTTTGGAGGTTCTAACTTTACTTTATTCTTTTTTGGTGGGATGATTTCGCTTCCTAGGTGTTATTCTATTGTTCAATGGTCTTCCTTTGACTTCTAGAATCTTCTCTTAATCTAAGAAAGGTTGTCTAGGAGAAAAAAATACCTCCCGCAACTACCAAAACATCAACATCCAGGACACACAGTCTTTGTTTCCAAATTAATAGAGCTTAAAGAGATTTCTAACTGTGTATGCCACTCATCAAACAAAGTTAGTACGATGGATTTACAACCCAAACACTGGAGGGTCAATTTTAACCCCTAGTTAACTTTTAAGAGCCATAACTTTCAGCTCAGAGATCATATCGGGGCATGAGTACAATCGTTGGAAAGCTGTTTCGGAGGAGAATAACTTGGAATTATTAGAATTGGGAAAATTATGATTTAAATATTCATAAATTGAGAAAAAAAAGGACCTATAGAATTAATTAACAAATTTTATGATATGCATATTTCTAACAAAAATGGTTTCTTGCATATTTTACAGAATTAGGGGGTATAAACATATCATTCAAGGATAATAATGTATATTCGAGAAATGAAATAAGGAGAGGGAGCCTTTAGTCATGATAAATAAGCCGAAGGATAAAATATCAGTGTTGGTAATGCATAGACATAATCAAATGGACATAAGGACAAAGGGGAGCAAGAAATATTGATAGAGTCTGTGAGAAGCATAAGAATAGAAGTACATAGCTACAAAGTAGACAATGATAAAATGATAAGAGAACAAAATCAGATAATTTTTCGAGTGATGCAAATCCTAAATCAATTGCAGAGGCAATAAAATAATGGATCAAACTCAAGATAGGAGGAAGAGGGAAGATATCATGAAAGAAGAGATAACTACATAAGAGCTATTTATTCAAGAAGTGCTAGAAAAAAACATAGACATCACTCACCTCTTTACTCAACAAGGAAATCTTATGCATCTAAATATTCCATAAGTAGTCCAAAGGTGTCCCTTGTCAGGCACCAAAGAAGTAGACATGAATTGAACAATTTGCAAGGAGAGTTGAGGAAGCTTAAGCCACCTTCCTTTGAGGGTGAAAGAGAAAGGGAAGATGATTTTGAAGCATGGATGCTTGGACTCAGGAGGTATTTTCAATTGCATAACTACTCATCAAACCTAGAATCTAGAATTTCCACTTACCATTTACATGGAAAAACTTCTATGTGGTGGGATCAACTTAAGAAAGTTGAGCACATAAATGAGAGCATGATCACTTGGAATAAATTCAAGAAATATTTTCAGAAGGAGTACCTTTAAAAGAACTTATATGATAAGAAAATACATGAGTTCTTTAAACTTAGGCTGGAAATCATGACCATGATAGAGCATGAAAATAAGTTCTTGGGACTTCCAAAGTATGTGGGGTTTATAAAAGATGAGAAGGTGAAAATACACATTTTTTTGAGTGGATTGCCTTTAAAGAGAAGATTCAATATGATGAGTCGAGGATATTGAATGATACCATCAGGAAGGCTAAGTACCTATATGAGAAAGGAAAGGGAAAATATTCTTTGCAGAAACATTGGAAGGATAAAAATAAGGAGCAGTCTGATCAAAGAAAGAAATGATTCAAACCTCCTTTCAATAAAAATAGCCCAAATAAAAATCAGCAAGACCAACGTGCTAAGGATGAATCCAAGAGAGAATACTCTTTGGAAAAAAAAGGGGGACCACCAATCCAATGTTGGGGATGAAAAGAAGATCACCTATACAAGGATTTCCATCACATAAAAGACAAAGTGAAGACCATGCAAAACATCCAATAGGCTACAACAATAGAAGACCTAGGTAAAATATATGTAGCCTTAGAAGATCGACAAGTAGAGTACCAATCCAATATGATAGAGGTGGAAGGTAATATCATTAATCAACCTGTTGTTATTTTAATTGATTTAAGAGAAATCCATTGTTACATTGATCCTAAAATAGTGGATATATTACATTTGGATAACATTAAGCTTGAAAAATCAAGTTTGGTTCAACTAGCCACTGGAACCAAAAGAAGGATCAGTGATATGGTCATAGGTTGTCCCATAAATCTTAACGAAGTAAATACTAATGTTGTTCTAAATAGTATACCATTGGGATCTTATGATATTCTAATTGGAATGGATTGGTTGGACAAGCATCATGTTGTCCTAGATTGTCATAATAAGACATTTACATGTCTCGACGAGAAAGGAAAACAAAGCATTGTGAAAGGAATTCCAAGACCCATTTCTATAAGGGATATTTCATCCTTACAACTTAAGATATGTTTTAGGAAAGGATGTCAATTGCATGCAACCTATGTGGAGGAGCCAGAAAAGACAAAAGGGCCAAGCCTTGAATATTTTTCAGTACTGCAAGAGTTTGAAGATGTATTCCAAGAAATACCAAGGTTGTCACCAAAGAGGGAGATGGATTTCTCTATTGATTTAGCACCAGGAGTTTCCCTAGTACAAAAAACACCTTATAGAATGAGTACACCATAATTAAAAGAATTAAAAAGGTAGCTGGAAGAATTGTTGAAGAAAGGGTACATACGTCCAAGTGTTTCACCTTGGGGAGCACCAATACTCTTTGTCAAAAATAAGGATGGAACATTGAGGTTGTGTATTGACTTTAGATAGTTGAATAAAGCCACAGTGAAGAAAAAATACCCTCTACCCAGAATTGATGACTTCTTTGATTAGCTAAGAGGAGAAAATATATTTTCAAACATAGAGTTGAGATCCAAATATCATCAGGTAAAAATCAAGGAATAAGACATCAATAAGACAACCTTTAGAACCAGGTATGGGAATTATGAATTTATAGTGGTGTCATTTGGGCTGAACAATGCACCAATTGTCTTTATGTGATTAATGAATGACATATTCAGAAATTATTTGGATAAGTTTGTCATAGTATTCTTGGATGAAATAATTATCTATTCTAAGTTAGAGAAAGAACATTAACATAACTTGAGATTGGTATTGCAAGTGATGAGGGAACATCAATTGTATGCCAATCTTAGTAAGTGTTATTTTTACCAAGAAAAAATCTGTTACTTGGGACACATCATTTCAGAACAAGGTATAGTAGGGGATCCAACAAAGATTGAAGCCATTAGAGGATGGCCAACACCCAGGAATATTTCAGAATTCAGATCTTTTATGGGACTAGCTGGTTACTACAAAAGATTTATAGCAGGGTTCTATAAGATTGCTCATTGCATCACTTCTTTGAAAAATAAGGGAATTAAATTTGAATGGATAGTTGAGTGTGAAGAGAACTTTAATTTGTTGAAATAAGTACTTACTAGTGCACCTATTTTAAATATTGTTGGCCCAAATGAAGGTTTTGTGGTATGTACAAATGCATGGACATGGAATTGGTTATGGGTCCATAAATATTAAAGAACATGAGAGGAACTATGCCACACATGACTTGGAACTTGTTGCCATTGTTCATGAATTGAATATATGGAGGCATTATCTCATAGGAAAGAGATTTGAATTAAGAACAGACCATAGTGGTTTAAAATATCTTTTTGAACAACTAACTTTGAATGCCAGGTAGACAAGAAGGCTGGAATTTTTAAGTGAATACAATTTTGACATCAAGCATATCAAAGGAAAATAAAATAAGGTTGTTGATGCACTAGTATAAGAGTACATCTCATGCATGCTACAACCATTAGCATGCATCAGTCAGATTTGAAGAGCATAATCTTAGATGTTGTTGTTACAGATCAACATCACCTATAGCTAAAATAAAGTTTACAATAGGAAAATGTACAACAAAAAATTAAAGAATATGAGATGAAGGAAGATGGATTACTTATGCATAAACATAGAATTTATGTTCCTAGTTCTAGAGAACTTAGGAATTTGGTATTAAAATAAATGCATAATGTTTCGTATGTCGAACATCCTGATTACCATAAAACAATTGCAGTAGTAAGAAGCCAATTCTTTTGGAAAGGAATGAAGAAAGATGTTGTTGATTACATTTCCAAATGTATGGAATGTCAAAGAGTGAAGTATGAGCTTCCCATCTTCCCTTTCATAGGTTTTGGTAAACCCGTAATGCCCAACTGTTGGTGAAGCATGAAACTCAGAGAGCATTGTGGATTTAAGGTTCAACTGTTTGCTTAAATACAAATGACATTTATAGCAAAGTTCTTCATTGTCCCAAGAGTACCTTGGATAATATTGAGGATCTTGTTGTAATGTTTGGATCAAGCTAAAATTTTTGGAGTCTTGCAACCATTCCTGGAAAATAGCTTGAATCCAATCTACTATAATGAAGGAGAGGGAAAAAAGGGACCCTTATTCTTCATATCGCCTTGAAATATCATCAAAAACCACATTTTATTTACCCTTTTTGTAGATGATCTCGTGATCATATTGAAACAACTTGGTCACCTATTTTTTCTGCTTTGGGGATGAAATTTGTTGCTCCAAAAAATAATTGAGGATACGATGATGAGTTTTAATTTGGAAGCATTGCCCCAATAGATAATGATGCCAAAGATCCACTGCATGAAAATTATCCAAAATTTATTTTTCATAGGTGGATTGGTCCAAATTTCATACTGATAGTTGTTTTCTAGTGAAATCCAAATGTCTACCATCTTTCATGAGGACTGCCCCAATACATTTCCCTGATGCATCACATTCCGAGACAAAAGTCTTGGTGAAGTCAGGTAGTGCCAGGACAAGGGTTTTGCACATAGCATCTTTCAAGGCTTTGAAGGATTGATAAGCT
>ML825811.1:64783-77727 GCA_009831015.1 Picea engelmannii | reverse complement strand
TTTTTTCTATGTGCTACTTGCTTCAAATCCAATTCCTGATATGCATAGCTTGACTTTTTTACTTTGAAGGTTACAAATTTTTAATATTGCTTTGTCTTTTTTTTTTAATTACTCAGATTGGATCCCTAACCCTTAGACCCTACTTCATTTGGGGACACAATTTTTCCCCTAGGAAACATGTATGAACATGTCTACTCAATTCCATTTAATTACTATACAATTTTTCTTGGTGTAGTTCTCTTTTATTGTTTGATTTTGTTACTTACTTATAGTCAAGATTTGAAACTTATGTGGTAAAAATGTATGGTTTTGATTTGTTGATTAATTTTTGATTATTGTTATAAACCTTTAATAAATCTATGAAAAAAATGGATTAATTCTCTAGTACATATGGGGTCAATATAATCCGATGACATTTGTATCGTAAGAATATATTCATATATTAATTTACTTACATTGCTTCAATGGATTTTGTTGCAAATATAGGAAATCCCAACGCCAACACCTGAAGGGAGTCAAAGGGAAATTTCTAGGTTAAGGGCTGCATTGGAGGCATAGGTCGGTACTGATGGGAAATGTTATTTCCCTTGCAATCAATGCATGGGCTTGAAAAGAAGAAGACTTGTAAGGAAATTAGTTGAAAGACATTGTTTTATGTATGGGCATTGTGAAGGGGGGAACACATTTTGTCCCATGGTAAGTTAGTCATTATATATGTCTTTGTATTGACTGTATTTGTAAAATTTTCTTTTGTTTTAATATTTTTTATACACACTAATGTTATTGATTGTTTGCAATTGTAAAGATAAATCCTCCAAGGTGTCTGTGTTTGTTGTCGGATAAATATCTTCCAAGTAGTAGTAGAAATACTATTATACAAGATGTGGAATATGATATGGATATTGAAGATCAATTCAATCCTATGGAAGAAGACGACATCGATGATATTGTTGAGCCAGATGATCAGAAAAATAAATTGATCCAAGACATCTTTTCTCCTATTGATGGGGAAAACGATGATGATATTTATGATGTACCTCTTCTTGAGAAGGCATACCAACCCCTTTATGAAGGCTCAAGAACAAATATTCTCTCTGATATAATGTTATTGGTGAACTTGAAGGTATTAAATGGTTTGTCAAACACTTGTCTCACATAGATCCTAAGGTACATAATATAATTCATCACATATTATACATAAATGTTGACTTTATTTTTCTCTATTTTTAGTGTCAATTAATTTGTAAATTAAGGATGCAATATTTTTTATTACTATTTTTTACATTAACTAGTTATTTTTTATGTTGTAGATTGTTAGATGAATTTTTCTTACCATCGTCAAATAATTTACTTCGCACATACCGAGAGATGTGTTCCATTATGAAAGATATTGGAATGGAGTATCACGATATTGATGCATGTCCAAACGATCATATTATATATTATGGACAATATGTATCAGAAACAAATGCCCGCAATGTCAAATCAGTAGACATCGAACCAGTCAAGTAACAAAAAAGGTTCCTCACAAGGTTCTTCGTCATATTTCGATAATTCCACGTTTGCAATGATTGTTCAAGTGCCAATACATTGCACAATTTATGGATTACCATGCATGAAAAAAAAGTGAAAATGGTGTTCTTCGAATGCCTACAGATGGTTCCACATTTAAGAACATTGAAGATAGATGAACAATTTTTAAAAAGAACCTCATAATGTTAGGATTTCATTGGCAGCTGATGGTGTCAATCCATTTGGTGATATTAGGTCTATTTACTCAGTGTGGCCTATTTTTTTTATAAACAATAACCTTCCTCCTTGGATGTCCATAAAGAGGGAGTACACAATGTTGGAAATGATTGTTTCATGTATTTGTTTACAAAATTGGTTTGAAGAGATACTAAAGTTATGGGATGACATCACTATGTACGCCATCTCTAGATCAATAGGGAAAAAACAATTTATATTCCATGGAAAATTCATGATGCCCCAGGACTAACACATATTTTGTGGTATGTAACATACCGATGCACTTTAATAGTATATAATTTTATGAAAATATGATGCATGCTTCTTAAATATCAATTCCTTGTATTTAAGAAGAATGCATCATATGGATTAATGTCAGTTAAATAGTATTAATCTATATATTGTAGGTATCCAAACAAAGATTAAATTTGCATGTCCAGTTTGTGGTTCTAGGATGAAATTGCGTCATTCAAGAAGTCTAGGAAATTAGTTATTTGATGAGTATAGGCACTTCCTCCCTAAGAACCATAGGTATCAAACTACATAATTTTTTTTTTTCAATTTGAAAGAAGAGACTAGAATAAAACCACGAAGAATGACACCTCACCTATGGAAGTTGAAATATAAAAGAAACCATCAAGGTAAGCATTTAGTCTATGTGTCATATATATTAATGTTTTACAATTTTAATTTGTATTGAATTCTGTTTATTGTATCTAATAATTATTGTTGTAATCTCATTAATTTTTTTTCATAAATGTCATCAAGGAATTAATGGGCTTCCACGAGGAATGAAAAGTTGATTTGTATAATTCAATAGGTTTCCCTACTATGAGCACCTACAAATAACCCATTTGTTTGATACAATGCATATCAGGAAGAATGTAACAAAAACCTTGTGGAGAATTGTAGATGGATGGAGTGACACAAAAAATTGTCAAAATTTGTATCGACATTTAGGAAGCCAATCATGCACTGCAAAATGTGATTTATTTGAATAACAATGGACATCGAAATAGTCTTCCATGGTTATTTATAGAGAAGGAAAGCAATGTTGTAAAATATGTCATTCGGAAAATTAAATTTCCCACAAGATTTGCTTCAAACATAAAGAATATCTTAACGAATAAAGGTGAATTTGGTGGGGTGAAAACTCATGGTTGACATACCTTCATCAAGGTAATTATTTTGCATGTAGATTTCTATATTGGTAAATATACAAATTTTTAGTATTATAATATGATTTTGTTTTCCTAAAAACTAATGATCCCTTTGTTGTTACAATATGTTCTACCTATATCTCTCCCTGACAACTTTGACAACAAAGTAAAACAAGTTATATATGATCTTGGAAAATACATGAGGTAAATATTAATGATTTATATGCAAAATCATTGTTGCTCAACTTGTCGACATCTGTTTTAGTTTCAATGTACATACATTGTTGTTAAAACCTATGATCTGTTTTGTTATATCATGTGTAGGTGGTTTTCATCTAAATAAATCCATAAAGAAGATATAAAATATTGAAGGAGAGAAATTCGTCGGCTAATGTGTGAAATGCAAAAGTATCTACCTTCAACATTTTTCAATGCATAATAACACTTCATACACCAAGTTGAAGATATTGAAATGTGTGGACCTATACACACAAGGTCAATGTGTATAGTGGAAAGGCACTTGGAGTCATTGGAGGATTTCGATAAACAAAGAGCATGTCCCGAGGGATCTATGGAGGAGGGATATATGGTATATCAATCGTTTGATACGGATTTTATGAGCATAACGAAATGAATACAGATGATTAAAATATTCTTGACACAAAATAACAGAGATGTAGTAAAACTAGTTTTCTATTCGATAAGGAAATAAGTTGAAACTGTAAAATGCAGCAGAAAACAAGCTTGTTGAAATGGTGGCGGCTTATCTCTGATAAGAGATGTGACAACTGCGCTCATTCACAAGAAGATGGTTACAATGAGGCTCTGAAGGAATTTTTAAAATAAACATGAATGTCAAAAACCCTAGACATCTAAAAACCTAACCTTAGGAGATGAAGCACCAAAATTCATGTGGGCATCGTTTGGGTAAGTCAGTACATCAACTTCCCGGGGTCGTAGCTTTTGCATACGATCTCCGTTTTAGGTGCACAATAGCTCGTTGGAAATGTGTAACCGAGATGAAATATTTTCAAGTGGCCCAGGTCAGTCTTGTTTGTAGTCACTTGGGTCCCAAATCCCCAAAAAATGTCGTTTAGGGCCTCAAAATGGCCCCGAAAGTTTGGAACCCGAAAAACTTCCGAAAAACTATGAAGATGGAAAGATGTTTTTCAAGATAGTAGAATAGGTGGGTGGCCACTGATATCCAAATGGATCAATCCTCCCTCCTTAGGAAGCAATGGTATCCATTGCATTGATTCCCCCCATCAGATGAGGAAATTTCTACTGAATTTGGCCCCGTTGAGCCACTTGCCTTTGTGCAGGAGATTCTCTGCTTTGACGACTTGATAAAGCTAGATCCTTTGTTGTCGAGTGCCCTTGATCTGTGTGTCCACAATCTAATCACTAGATTCCTATTGCATGCAGTCAGGTTTGAGATCTGTTGGTGTCAACTGCTTTTCTATCTCTGAGGTATCCAATAATGGTGGGAAATATGGTCGAAGGAGAGCCACATTGAAGACTGGATGCAGACCAAGGAAGGGGGGAATTTTGAACCCAAAATCATTGTCACCCACAACCTTAGTGGTGGTGTATGGCCCATAATGGAGTGGGTGAAGCTTCTAATGGGGCTCTGTAAGGCATTTGTTTTGAAAATGCAACCAAAATTTGTCGCCCACATGAAAATTATGTGGCACCCGATGTTGATCATGGAATTGCTTGTACCTGGCATTAGACTTCTATAGAATATCCTGAAACTATTGGCGAATGTGTTGGATCCTCTTAATGAAATGGGTGGCTTTGTCAGCTTCTAGTGGAGTAGCGGACAATTCGGTTGAGGTGGTCCCCAGGGGTAGTGCAACATCCATGGGTCCCAATGGTTGGAATCCCAACCCCACCTGAAATGGGCTATGTCTAGTTGAGTTATGCAGGGCTTGATTGTAGCTATGTTGGAAATAGGGAATACTCTCATCCCATGTATGGGGGTGTTTTGAATTGTACATGTGTAGGATATGTACGACCATTCGATTGACGACATCAGTTTGGCCACATGTCTCTGGGTGGAAGACAATGGATTTGGTGAGATTGGTATCCAACAGTGACCAGAGTCTTGACCAGAATGAGCTAAGGAACCGACTGGAATGGTCTAAGATAATGGTTTGTGGGATCCCAAAATGCACCCATACTTGATCAAAGAATATCTTAGTAGTGGCTTCTACTGTGATGTTCTTCTTACAGACGGCTAGAATCACCATCTTGGAAAAGCGATCAACAACCACAAAAGCACAGTCATTGCCCCTCTTGGTGGACGAAAGGCCCAACATGTAGTCCATTGAGATGGATTCCCATGAACTATTAGGAGTAGGAAGATGGGTGTACATATGCTGTTTCTTAGTGGTTGGTTTGGCAATAGCACAGAGAATGCGGGACCTGATATACTTGCTGACATCCTATTGAATTTTCGGCTAGTAGAAATGTTTCTGCAACACTGCCACTGTCTTTTTGACGCCAAAGTATCCTACCACCTGACTGTAGTGAGATTCCCAAATCAAATTTGCACACTCACTTGATGGAATATAGAGATGGCCCAGACGACACAACAACCCATCCTAAAGATGGAAATTAGCAACTATTGAGTTGGCGCCCAACATTTGGTAGGTGGTGGAGAAGTCAGGGTCTGTCTCATAGAGGTGGGGCCATCTGGAGGTCTCATGGCTACAATATTCTAGCACTGTGGTGAATGATATGACTGGAGGTCGGTTGAGGCAGTCAACAACAAAGTTGGTACTTCCTATTTTATACTTGATGTTGAGGTGGAACTGCTGTAAGTATGTTGACCATTTTTGATGGTGGCCATTCCACAATTTTCCTTAGGTCTACATGAAGTGTAGTGGCTTGTGATCAGTGTGGATGACTCTCTCCTTCCCAAGAATGTAATGTCTCCATTGGAGGTAGGCTTGCACAATGGATTACATTTCTTTATCGTAAGTATGGTACTTACAGACAACATCTGATAGTGTCTCACTATGATATGCCATGGGGTGGTCGTGTTGGGTGAGAACGACACCCACAACATATTCTAAAGCATCTGTCTTGATCTCAAAGGGATGCTGTAGGTTTGGTAATGAAAGTACTGGGGATGAGCACAAAATATTCTTCAATTCATAGAAGTCTTGTTGTTGGGATAGGCCCCACACAAATATTTCCTTACCGCCATCCCTGGTTACTTTGTTGAGGGCCCATGCGATATGAGAGAATCCCAACATGAACCTGCGATAGAAATTGACGAGGCCCAAGAAGCTCCGAAGTTCAATGAGTCTGGTTGGGGATGGTCAGTCAAGGATGAACTGGATCTTGGCTATATCCACATGTACACCATGATTATCAACGACGTAGCCTAAGTAATGGACCCGGTCCATGCCGAAGGAGCATTTTTCCAAGTTTTCATATAGCTTGTGTTGCCGCAGTGTGTGCATAACCCGCTGAATATGCTGCAAGTGTTTTGCCCTTGTCTTGATGTAGATAAGGATGTCATCCAAATACACCACTACAAAATTATTGGTGAAATTTCATAGGATATCATCCATCATCCTCATAAAATTTTCTAGAGAATTTTTCAAACGAAAGGGCATGACCAACCATTCAAAAATACCTTCTTTTGACTTGAAGTTAGTCTTCCATACATCTGTCTGTTCTATTGGGACCTAGTGGTAGCTAGAATTTAGATCAATCTTACTGAAGTATTTGGCCCCCATGAGTTGATCAAGGAGGTCGTTGATTCAAGGAATCGAGTACCGGTTTTGGACTGTGATTTTATTCAGGGCCTGATAATCAATGCAGAGTCACCAGGTCCCATCTTTCTTCTGCACCAACATGATTGGGCTCCCACAAGGTGATGATATGGGGAGAATGTTCCCCTTGTGGAGAATTTTTTGGATCTACCTCTTGATCTCCTCCTTTTACAATAGAGAGCGGTGGTAGATTGGCCCATTGGGTAGCGGTTCACCTGGGGTTAGATCAATGGGATGCTTGACCTGACAGTGCAGAGGTACCTCGATAGGAGAGGAGAAGATATCTGAGTATTCTTCCATGACCTTATCCACTTGATTTTGTTATGTGGAGAGATTGATCATGGAAGCCCTGGATGTGGCTGCGATATTTTTCTCACTCTGAGAGAGAATCACAAAGAAGACACATTTCCCAGTTTGAGAGATGACCTTTCTACATTGCTTAACAGAGATTAGGGAAATATCATTAGGAGGGACTGCCTCGGGTATCCTGTACAATTTCATGTTCAAAGTAATAATAACACTACGAGGCTTATAATCATATACAACATGACGTTTCAATAAATAAGGTTGGCCCAAAAGAACATTATAAACTTCAAGAGGAGAAACATCAAACAATACCTCATCTTTGAAGGGCTTGAGCTATACAACAGGCGACACTTTTGGCTGATGCAAATATCGCTTCCTTGGTGGAGCCATCCAATGGTGTAGGGTTTTGGGTGTGGCATTGTCGGCAGGGCCAGCCGCTTGATGACCTATGCTGAGATGAGGTTCTTCTGTGTACTTCTATCAATGATGAAGTGCAATGGGGTGCGTTTTACCCACATCTGTGAACGGAAGAGGCACTCTCCTTCTTCTGGATCGTTTGGTTCACCAGGTTGGAGCTTGGTGGTAGCAATGATGGAACTAGGTTCCGTGTCAATTATCTGTCTTCCTCTTTCTGGTCCCATCTCAGAGTCAGAACCTGCATCTGATTCAGAGGCTTTCACTTCGACCACCAACGATTGCTTTGGGTGGCAGTTAGCAGTGTTATGCCAAGGGCTCTTATGGAAGTCGCACCACTTCCCAGTATCTTTCTTTGTCTTTCCAATGTCCTTCTTTGCTTGTGGCTTGGACTGGTTGTCTTGATAATGTCTATATTTTCTCTGTCCTTTTTTCTGTGGGTTGGGGCCACCCTTTCCTAGATTTTTCTGTGAGGGGTTCCTAGGCCCAAATTGCTGCGTCTTTTGTTTGAGCTTCTATTCGATTTTGATGACATATCAGTAGGACGAACCCAAGGACGAGATGCCCAAAAATTCCATTTCGGTATGGATGTATCTATGCAGAGCACCGTGATACTCGAGCACTAGATGTCACTCCGAATATTTGATACCCATCTTGGTGCGCAAGGTATGGAAGATATTTGTGAACTCTGACACTGCTTGGTGTCTTTCTTGCCGTAGTGTGGTCCATTTGGTATACACGTTGTCATAAATTCTGAAAGGGTAGTATTGTTTCTTAATAGCATCCCTAAAGGATTACCAGGTGTCCGCGACTGTAAATAATGAGGGTTCCTCTATTTCTTTTTTCTCACAGAAAGTTTCCCACCAATCTTTGACATGGGGAACGACTTTCAGGAGCACAAAAGTAATATTTTATCTATTCGAAAAGTTATGGACATAAAAATACCCTTCTAGTAGATTCAACCACTTGTCTACAACATCTGCGTCTATTTTACCTTCAAATATAGGAATATCAAAGCTGATTTATACCTTGAAAGGGGCGACACCTTCGCTCAAGGAAGATGCGTCACCTGTTGGTAGACGCCGAAGGATTTGTGTGAAAATATCCATCATCTTGTTCCTCTTTTGTGTGAGGGATTGCTTTAGAAACATTTTGAAAGGATATCCTATCCCATCATATTTCTTTTCTCCTACCATGAGAGGTCGCTTGGGCGTGAGATTTTGTACTCAAGAGAAACAAACTCGAGACCCAATTCTTTGTACCCTAACTATTATAATATGAGAGATTGTGCTCGTTTTACCATTGACAATACCCTTGTCACCCAACCATAGGCCAAAGCCACCCTTTGAGCACCTTGACCTTGACAGAGAAGAATATTGGTAGCAATCAATAGCCAAGCAAGGCTAATACACTAAGCAAGAATAGAAACCAAAGTTGATCAGATAGTCCCACCCAGAAACTGGCGCAACACCTTCCCCAGAAACTTGCGGACCAAAATGCCAACTGCAGTGCACATAAATTGCTCTCTGCAATTATGAGAATGTGTATAATGAGAACTGACACCCTTTATTTATAGTGGTTTCGGTAGATTTACTGGGGCTGACTTTTCCTTCTAGGTACTAATTAATTCATATTAATTATATTTCTGCAACCGAAATCTCGTTTAGGGTTTCCTTTAATTCTTTGCTTCCTTCCGGAATATTCTAATCTCATCATAGGTCACCATAGAGGTTCATGCCTCCCGAAGCTACCATAATATCAACACTCCCTCCTATCTAGGGAGGTATGGTCTTGAGCACAACAGACCATTCAACTGGTAGTATCACGAGCACCGTCATTATTATCCAACTAGATAATCTCCTATGACAACTGGTACAATATCAATTGATAGAACACACCTATGTTTATCCATGGTAGTACGCAACTACTCAAATCATGAAACATAGTCACAAACATTGGAACAAATCTACCACAATAGTATATCTCTACTGTCCGGAGACAGACAGTCTCCATAGAAATCATCTGATGCCAACCTGCACAGAAAAATATTGTTAAAATAAACTGAATCATCTGGGCCAATCTTTCACTCACGTCTGTGAGATATGAAAGAATATCTACCCTCATAGTAGAATAATGAGATATCTGGACTATTCTTCTCAAACAAGGAAGAATAACCGTCCTGTCTTCTGAACTTGAAACATTCCCCACCCCGGGCCATTCTTCCTACACTAATCAAAGTGCACCCTGGAGAGAATGTATAAACACTAAGGAATGCCTATCCTTGATTGATGAGCTTGGAACATTCCCCATCCCGAGCCATTCCTCCTACACTAATCAAAGTGTTCCCTGGAGAGAATGTATAAACCCTAAGGAATGAATGTCCAGACCATTTCCTTTGTTAACCACAAGAGGAAAAGATTGTCCTGCATCAACCTCCAAAATAGACCATTCCTCATGTTAACCACAATGAGAAATCGCTGTCCGACGAAGCAGGCCAGTCTTCTTGAGCAACCCTCAAGAAGAGAGACTGCTCTAGACCACTCCCCATGTTAACCACAATGGGAAGTCACTGTCTATGACACATCAATAATCTGGACCATTTCCCATGTTAACCACAATGGGAAATTTTTGTCCGTCAGAAATCTCAATCCACTTTCCGAACATGAAAGAATCTGTCCAATCTAGACTATTTTTCAATCACAAAGATAAATGTTTCAATAATATTTTTTTAAGTGCTCCCTCCTAACCTGGAGAGTCTTCCCTTTCAACTAAGGGATTTGTTTCCATGATCCCCATCTTCTCTCGAAAATATGAAAACTTTATTCTAGATAGAGGTTTTCTCAGAATGTCTACTGTCTTCTCACCAGTGGGGATATATTAGAGCTTTACCTCTCCTTCCTGGACTTTATCTCGAATAAAGTAGTATTTGATCTCAATGTGTTTCAACCTTTCATGAAACATGGGTTGTTCTGATAATCTTATACAACTCTGACTATCACAATATATTATGGTCGATTCTGTAATCTGATCAAATAAATTGGAGATTAACTTCCTTAACCATATTGCTTCAGTGCATGCTTCACATGCTTCCATTTACTCTTCTTCTGCTGTGCTGAGTGTGACAAAATTTTGTTTCCTGCTTCCCCAAGATATCATAGCGGAGCCCAAGATGAAATACATACCTGAAGTGCTCTTTCTATCTTCTGCACTTCCTGCCCAATCAGAGTCAGTGAATCCATGAAGCTGTATATCGTTGGATGCGGTATATCTCAAACCATAGTTTATTGTCCCATGAATATATCTTAATACATGATTTGCAACTATCCAATGTTCATGTCTTGGTTCCACCTGGAACTGGCTTAGTTTATTCATGGCAAAGTAAATATCTGGTCGAGTATTTACCAAATACATCAATGACCCAATTAGTTGTCGATATAGAGATGGATCTGCTGGATCAGAATCTGTAACTTTCACTTTTCTTATATCTACATTCATAGGAGTGTCCATGGACTTACAATCCATCATTCCAAATTTCTGAAGGATATTTATTGCATACTTTCCTTGTCCAAGGAATAATTCACCACGCTTCTGCCATACTTCTAGTCCCAAGTAATAGTGCATGAGACCTAGATATTTCATATCAAATTCAGAAGCTAATTCCTTCTTGCACTGGATAATGAGAGACTCTTCACCTGTTATGAATAGATCTCAACATATAGTAGTAGGATTACAGGTGCATTGTCCACGACTTTATAGTAAAGGTTTGGATCTGCATGACTCTTGGAAAAACCAAGTCTTGTTAGATAACTTTCCATTCTAGCATACCAAGCCCTTGGAGCTTGCTTGAGTCCATATAGAGATTTCTTCAATATGCAAACGTGAGTGTCTTTGGAATGTACCTCAAACCCTTGAGGTTGTTCAATATATACTTCTTCTTCAATAAATCCATTGAGGAAAGCTGTCTTTACATCCATTTGATGTAAGTTCCATCCCATGGAAGCGACAAGATATATGATAGATCTGATGGAAGTATATCTAGCCACTAGAGAAAACGTTTCATCATAATCTTCTCCCTCCTTATGGGAGAACCTTCTAGCTATGAATCTTTCCTTGTATTTATCCACGCTTCTGTCTGTTGCATGTTTGATCTTGTACACCCATTTTGAAGTTACCACCAATTTTTCTTTAGGTCTTGGTATGATTTCCCATACCTCACTTTTCATAATGGATTGATGCTCTTCTATCATAGCTTCTTTCTGTTGTCCCTTTTGAACCGCTTCTTCAAATGTGGTAGGTTATTCATCTAGAAGCTTTGTCATGTATGTTGCATAACTTAAGAATATTTTAGGTCTTTTACTCTTTTTGAATGTTCCTTCTGGAACCTTGAGTATTTTTGCATATTGTAAGGTAGCTTCAAGACAAGATGGTATTTTCTTGGTTTTAGGTATGATATCTGAATCAATGTTTTCACATGGCTCCATAGGATGATCAAGTAGTTCTGTTTCGTCATTTACGTTTTCTGTGCTTTCTTCATTAAGTTCTTCAATCTCTTCTTCTTCTATATTTTCTTCTACGGATTTATTGAAGGCCATATTCTCATTGAATGTTATGTCTCTGATGACTTCGATCTTGTGTTGTTTTGGAATATATATTCTATAAGCTTTGGATGAATCTCTTTATCCCACGAATATCCCTTTCTTTCCTGAAGGTTCTAGTTTATTCCTCTTGTCCTTGGGAATGTGAGAGTAAACAGGACATCCAAATATTCTTAGATTTTCCACATTAGGTTTATTACCTGAGAAAGCTTCTTCTGGTGTCATGTATTTCAATATACAATGAGGACTTCTGTTCTGCACATATATTGCTGCCATTATTGCTTCTCCCCATAAGAACATAGATAGACCTTGATCATTTAGTAAGGCTTTTACAGTTTCTTCAATGGATCTGTTCTTTCTTTCTGCTACACCATTTTGTTGAGGATTATGAGGAACAGTCAGCTCCCTCCTAATCCCTACCCATTTGCAGAATGCAACAAATTCCTTTGATGTGTATTCTCCACCATTATCGGTTCTTAGCGTCTTGATCTTCTTATTCGTGAGATTTTCTATGTCTGCTTTGAACTCTTGAAACTTGCTGAATACTTCGTCTTTTGTCTTGAGTAGATATAGCCAAGTCTTTCTTGAATAGACATCCATGAAGGTTATGTAGTAAGAAGTTCCTCCTAGAGATTTTACTGGCATCAGACCACAAACATCTGAGTGTATCAGATCTAGAATCTCCTTAGATCTATTGTTGTTGCTTGGGAATGGTTTCTTGATATTCTTCCCAAGAGCACATCCTTTGCAAATTCCTTCATGTGTAGACTGGAACTCTGGTATTCCTTTAACCATCCTTTTGAGAAAGGGTAATGCTTGATAGTTAATGTGAGCGTACCTTCTGTGCCAAAGTTCATTAGGGTTGACTTCATTGTGTACAAGAGCTTCTTCATTTTGTTCTAGTAGTCTATACAGATTTCCTTCACGACTTC
>ML825811.1:23551-59754 GCA_009831015.1 Picea engelmannii | reverse complement strand
TCATCTAGAAGCCCCAAAAGGTCAAAGTAGTCAAAGTGGTTGCAAAGAAGAAATTATTTAAATAATAAAGTGAAGTGATGAGTGTACTATAAGTCAAAGTGGATGCAAAAGAAATTATTTAAATAATAAAGTTAATGGAGAGCATACTAATTGTGGAAAGTGGTCAAGTTAAGTGGACGAGTGGTTAGAAGTGGGTTAGCCCTAAAATAAGGAAAGTGGGTTAAGATGGTTAGAAGGTAACCCCTTGAGGAAGTTACATCAAAGTATAAATAAGAGACAAAGGTATCTCATTTAATCACACTTGAGCACATTGAATATCTATTGTTGTGTAAGGCTTATTGCAAGTACTCATTGATACATCTGAAGTTGCGAAAGTCTGAGGTAGCACGAAGGGTTGACGGTGAAAGTTTCAAAATTACAACGAATACTAAAAAACCCTAAGTTCTGAGGTGTACACGAGATAACAGTGCAATAGGGTGTGTACATACGCGGGCTAGCAGTATATTAGGGTGCGTACATGAAAGTAAAGCTATAGAAACTTGAGAAGATGAAGATGCCAAGTCTCTAGATTCTAAGAGAAAGTTCCCAGGAAGGTGTACAGTGATCAGGTAAATCCTATCTATCCATTGGTTCAAAAGGTATGTCTTATTTCTATGAGTAGTTGGATTTTGATGTATGAATGAGAAATGGTTATGGAGATTTGAGTATTCTCCCTTGAGATATTAGTGGATGCATGGGATCTTCTGTATAAGTTAGATCTACAGAAATACAGTGCTGTTATAATCAATATTTATCATTGATACTTCTTGTTAGAGTTGAGGCACATCTTGTATTTCTTGTCATATGGATAAAGGTTTTTTTGATATATGGTTGAGAGCTTGTATGTTTGAAGTGGTTGATGTATTGAGAGGATGAATATCTGAAAGGGTTTGATGTCTAGATCATGTTAGGGTTATTATACTTGTTCATGATTACACACACTTATATGGCACATGACTAGAGAGAGATATAGAGTCTTTGGGTAAAGGTTATGTATGAGGATGCATGCACAGGGTACAATTACAGTCTTGATACATTGACAAGTTGCAGATCTATCTGAAAGAAGTTGCAGAGGGTCAGAAGTTTTCAGAAGAAAGAAAACCCTAGTTTTCAAAAGGCATACACATTATGCATAATAGATAGTTCACGTACATATGCAGGCTGCATAACGGATAGGGCACGTACAAACACATGCTGCAGAACCACAAGTCACATATCTATTGTATTTTGTTGATACATTTTCAGTTCAGGTACATATTAATTGCATGGAAGTAGTACGGATTGGATTCATGTCAATGGTACAAGTTGTTACAGTGGTATATATCACAGTGATAGTGTGACAATGGTTTCATCATTCTACTTCTATGTCAAGGCGATTAGATGGGGCAAGGATAGGTGGTTGTAGCTAGAGAACATAGGGGGTTGTAGCCTCCTTCTGGTTGTAGCAAGAGAATTGGGGAGTTGGAGCTTCCTTCAGGTTGTAGCCTGAGAAACTAGGGGGTTGGACCCTCCTTCCAGTTGCAGCTGGAAAACAAGGGAAGTTGGTGATTCCAATGAATGTAATTCTTAAAGACATATAAGAAAAAGCATTACGTGGTTCTCTCCCGCTTTGGGTTTCCACGTAAAAACATTGGTGTACTATGTATGTGTATGTGATGCAGTTCCCCTACCTTAGAAGGGTCTGCTGACCTCTCGGTCTTTGGATATTCTCAATATATGAGATGGAGAAACTCTTCAATTCCCTGCTCGAATATTTAAGAAATGTCCACAAGTCCTTTTCACGAAACTCCGCCGTGCGAACAAGCACCAGGCGCAAGCTTCTCTCACGTGACCACTGGCTGTGACCATGAGCCTAACCCAAAAGGCATTTCGTGATTTTTCCGTCAGGTCTTTGCATGTGAATCACCACGATTCTCTCGACCTCTGAAACCCCGACAAGAGCCTAGAGTGTACTAACCCCTCCCTTATCTTCCCTCAATGTGGCCTCTAGTAATGACCTGGGGCTCAACTCTCAAGCGTGTTAGGATTTCGCGTATCGGGAAATCTCGATATGATTAGATCTATGGTCCACGATCTTCCCTCGATCAACAAATATGATCAAGTCACGATTTCACATTTCGTGACTTTGGAGGTTGGTTCACCTCTGTTATCCCGATCCCTGATTCCTGATATTTGCGAGCGTCAGATCGACGAATCACGACTCCACATGATCTAACGGCTTATATCGATTCGTAATTTCACATTTCGCGACTTTGGGAGTCTCCTTACCTCCGTTCTCATGATATTCGAAATCGTGACGACGCTAGATCGATGACCCAAATATTTCCTCTGATCAACAACTGTGATCAAGTCGGGATTTCACCTTTCTCTCCTTTGACTCTTATGGAGTCCCTTCGACACTTAGCCTAATTCCAACTCTGTGTGCTCCTTGTAGCATATTCTTATGCAAGAATTGGTTCTTGCGGGTGACTTTGCACACCTTGAAGCAGTCTCTTTGCACTCCTTGCAAAGGGAAAGTTTCGTGCTATCTCTTCTAAACTTCGGAATCAAAACAGATCCCATCACACACTCCTTGCATTCCGTGTGCACACCTAAGTTCAGTTACATTGAAGACTCAGAGTGAAACTCCCAGATCACTTGTGATCATCTGCTCCCAAGTGTTTGTTCTTCTTCTGTTTTTCCAATTAGCTCCAAAATATTTGTAGTAAATCCCAACGTTTGAGATTCCAAAATGATTCCTAGGCACTGAGCTATCCTGGCACACATGCTTGCTAATGATGCTCCTGCATCATACTCCCCCTGGAAAAAAATTCATGGACTCCTGTCCATGAGCTCCTGCACCAACTTTCCATGCTTTTGGATATCAACTTCATTTTCCCAACTGGAATCCTCTATTGGGTGTCCCTTCCACTTAACCAGATATTCAAGATAGGTCTTCCTCCTGGTCTTCTTGCCAATTCTCTGATCAATGATCTTCTCCATTTGTGGTTTTTCTACTACAAGCATTTGTTTCTCCCACTGAATCTTATCTTGATCTTCTGATCCCTTTGTGTCATCTTTATAGTAAGGATACAGGTCTGAAACTTTAAATATGGGTGATATGCCCACATCATCTGGCAGCTCAATCTCATAGGAATTTTCATCAAACTTCCTCAAGATCTTACATGGCCCTATCTTCTTTGTTTTTAACTTGTTATATGTTCCCCTAGGGAACCTTTCTTTCATGATATGTGCCAGAACCTGATCTCCTACCTCAAAGTGAATTTATCTGCGATGTTGATCAACTCTGCGCTTGTACTCTTGGCTAGAGTTCTGTAATTGTCCTCTGATCTGGCTATGGAGCTTCTACATTTCTGTAGAAAAATATTCTCCTCTAGCACTTCTGATATCAATCTGTCCCAAGTCTCTCAACTTGGATGCTCCCCTGGGTTTCATTCCATACAATATCTAGAATGGGCTCTTTTCAGTGCTTCTATTTGGCGAGTCATTGTATGAAAATTCTGCTTGTGGCAAAATCTGATCCCACTGGTTATGATGCTCAGTGACTAGACTCCTCAACAAGTTTCCCAAACTTATGTTTACCACCTCAGTCTTTCCATATATTTGATGGTGATAAGCTAAGATGAAGGACATATTCTTCCCCAACTTCTTCCACAATGTTCTCTAAAAATGACTAACAAATTTTGTGTCTTTGTCTGAGACGATGCTTTTGGGTAGGCTGTGAAGTCTCACAACTTCCTTGAAAAATAGATTTGCAACATGTGTTGCATCACTGGTCTTCTGGCATGGGATTAAGTGTTCCATCTTTGAAAATCTATCCACCACCACAAATATGAAATCACATCCTCTTTGCGTTCTTGGCAGTCCTATCACAGAATCCATGCTTATCGCATCCCAAGGCCTTTCTGGTATTGGCAATGGTTGATACAATCCAGTGTTCTATCTTTTCCCTTTTGCATGTTGGCAGATTCTACATATGTTAAAAAATTTCACCACTTTTTCCCTCATACCTGGCCAATAGTGTGAACTGCTCAACTGTGTGAATGTTTTATCATGGCTGAAATGTCTAGCCAATCCTCCACTATGCTTCTCCTTCAAAAGCTTGTACCTCATTAAACATTTTGGTATGCATATCTGATTTCCCTTGAACAAAAATACCTCTTGAATCATATACTCTACCCACTGGCTCCTATATCTCAGCATAGGATTCACACATTCTTCATATGCCTCCTTGAAATCTGCATCATCACAATACATATCCTTCAGGTGTTCAAACCCCAAAGTCTTCACCTGAAATTCCTGCAGAATCAAACATCACCTGCTCAATGCATCAACAACTTTGTTAGCATTCCCAACAATATGTTTTATGATAAAATTAAAATTCTGCATAAACTCAATCCACTTTACATGCTTCTGATTCAAATTTTCCTGTCTGGTTATGAATTGTAAATCTTGGTTATCACTGTACAAGACAAATTCCTGTGGGACAAAGTAATGTCTCCACTTCCTCAGGGCTTGAATTATGGCATAAAAATCCTTGTCATATGTGGAGTATTTCCTCTTAGTCTCATTCAAATTTTCACTGAAATAGGCAACATGCCTATTATCCTGGCTCAAGACTGCTCCAATTGCAACTCCACTTGCATCACATCTCACCTGAAATGTCTTTCCAAATTTTTTCAAGACCATAATTGGTCATTTTTCTATTTTCCCCTTCATTGTATTGAAGCTCCTCTCGACCTCCTCTGTCCACTAAAAAGACTTGTGCTTCTTCTTCACTGTATCCATCATTGGTGCACAAATTCCACTGAATTCTTTGATGAATTTCCTATAAAAACCTGCCAATCCATGGAAGCTTCTTACCTCAAACATGATTCTCGGTGATGACCATTATTTGATCGATTTCACCTTTCCTGGATCCATCTTCAGTTCATTTGAAGAGATAACAAAACCCAAGTAAATGATTTCTATCTTCATAAAAGAGGACTTCTTCAGTTTTATCAACAACTTCTCCTGTTGTAGTCTCCTCATCACTAGTGTCAGGTTTCTCAAATGATCCTCTTTAGTCTTGCTAAAGATCAGTATATCGTCCATATATACAACTACAAAATTTCCAATGAAATCTTTCAGTATTTCATTCATAAATATCATAAAAGTGTTTGGAGAATTTGTTAAGCCAAATGGAATAACAAGCCACTCATACAAAACTTCATTTTTCTTAAAGGGTGTCTTCCATTCATCACCTTCTCTCATTCTTATCCGGTGATACCCACTTTTAAAATGTATGTTAGAAAATAAATTTTCTCCACTTAAACAGTCCATTAAATCATCCATTCTTGGCAAAGGAAATCTATACCTGATGTTGATCTTGTTAATGAATCTTGAGTTCATACACATTCTCCACCCTTCATATTTCTTTGGAATCAACATAGTTGGCACTATGCATGGAATCAATCTCTCTCTGACCAACCCTTTGTCTAACAATTCCCGGACTTGGTTCTTTACCTCATTCTCTCGAGGTGTCAATCTTTACGCTGCTTTTTTTGGTAGAATTTCTCCTGGTATCAGATCAATATGATGGTTGATACTTCTGATGGGTGGTAATGAGTTAGGGAGCTCATCCACCACTATGTCAACAAAATTATCCAAAAATTCCTGAATTTCTTCAAGCAAATCATCCATCGAAGTACTTGTAAGGAAAACTCTAGGTTTCCTCACCACAAAAAAATTCATCTCCTGTCCTTTCTTAAATTCTCTCAGGAGTTCCTTCCCGCTCATGAGAAGTATGCTTGTGCTGGCTTCCTCTTTCACTTTCTTCTCCTCTATTGGCAACAACATGTCTATCCTACCATTATTCTCCAAGGTGTATGTATTATTCCTCCCATCATGAGTGACATTCCTGTCAAACTACCATGGTATTCAAAACAAAATATGGCATACATCCATGGGAATTACATCACATAGAATTTCATCTCTATATCCTCCTATTTTAAATTCAACCAAACATTGTTTAGTAACCATTACTTGGTGTCCTTTCTACAACCATGAGACTTTGTATGGATTTGGATGTATAGTTGTCTCCAGCTCCAATTTCTCCAACATCTCTGTGGATACTAAGTTGTAAGTGCTCCCGCTGTCAATTATCACTTTGCAGACTTTGTCCTTAGTCTTGCAAGCTGTCCTGAATAGGCTGTTTCTCTGCACTGGTTTTTCTACTTCCGCCTCTGGTTCTAAGAGAATTTTTTTCAACATCAGAGATGTTCCATCCTCTCTTTCTGCTTCAACATTTATTCTCTATGCTTCTGAAATGTGAGCTTCACCTTCTCCTTATTTATTTCTCTTAGGACATTACCAAGACTTATGTCCCCCCTTTCCATAGGTGTAACATATCACTTCTCCTCCTCTGCCTCTTCCTCTTCCTCTGGAAGAACTTCTTCCACGATCTTGTCTTCCTCGGGAGCTTCCTCCTCTTTCCGAGTGACTATGTGGTTTCTCAGTCTCATCTTTGGATTTTTGTGCCTTTTCATGGGAAACTCCCTTGCCTTTGTTCAGGATTGGGCTTCTACCTCTACTTCATTGATTTTGTTTTCTGGCCAACTTCTCCTCCGCCTTCAGTGCAAACTGATAATCATCCTCCACTGTCCGTACTTACATCATGTTGATCTCATCCTGTATTTCATATCTTAGGCCATTTATATACCTGGAAACTTTTTCTTCATCCTTCTCTCTTTGTCCAGTTCTGATGTTCAGCTTGTAGAACTCCTCTGTGTATTATTTAATTGTCATACCCTTCTATCTCAGGTTCTGCAATTTCCTGAACAGATTGATCTGGTAATATTTGGGCATGAATTTTTCCTTCAACTTGGCTACCATTCTGTCCCAATTATTTATCTTCTGTTTTCCTTTTCTCCTCCTTTCAGCTTGCAGTTCATCCCACCATAGTGTTGCATGTCCTTTGAGTCTGGTGACAACATGTCTCACCCTTTTCTCCTCATCGACGTCTTCATAGTCGAAATATTTATCCATGGATCATACCCAATCCAATATGTCTTCAACATCCAAATTGCCTTCGTACATTGGGACCTCTATCTTGGCTCTAGATCCCAATCTGACAACTACTCTTTTTGTGCCTTTTCTCCTCATCAACATCTTCATAGTTGAAATATTTATCCATGGATCATACCCAATCCAACAACTCTTCAGCATCCAAATTGCCTTCGTACATTGGGACCTCTATCTTATCTCTAGATCCCTTATCTTACCTCAATGTGACCTCCGGTCATGACCTGGGGCTCAACTCTCAAGAGCGTCGGTATTTTACGTATCGAGAACTCCCATTATGATTATATATACAGTCCACGATCTTCCCTCAATCGACGACTACGATCAAGTTGCGATTTTCTGTTTCACGACTTTGGAGGTTGGTTCACCTCTGTTCTCCCGATCCATGATTCCTAATATTTGTGAGTGTTAGATCGATGGATCACGACTCCCCATGATCTAATGAATCATATCGATTCACGATTTCATGTTTCATGAATTTGCGAGTCTCCCTACCTCCGTTCTCCTGATATCTGAAATCACGATGACGCTAGATCGACGACCCAGATATTTCCTTGGATAAATGGATATGATCAAGTCGGGACTTCACCTTTCACTCCTTTGACTCTTATGGAGTCCCTTCGACACTTAGCCGAATTCCAAGTCTGTGTTCTCTTTGCAGTGGATTCTTACGCAAGACTTGGTTCTTGCGGGTGATTGTGCACACCTTGCAACAATCGATTTGCACTCCTTTCAAAGGGAAAGTTTCATGCTATCTCTTCTGAACTTCAGAATCGAAATAGATCCCTTCACGCACTCCTTTCATTCCATGTGCACACCTAAGTTTATTTACATTCAAGGCTTGGAGTCAAACTCTCAGATCACTTGTGATAATCCAATCCTAAGAGTTTGATCTTCTTCCATTTTTCCAATCAGCTGCAAAATATTCATAGTAACTCCCATTGTTTGATATTCCAAAATGATTCCCAGGTGTTGAGTTGTCCTGCCATGCGTGCTTGTTGACGATGCTCCTGCATTAGTATGACTGCTCATTTGTTCATTATTTATTTAATCTGCAACTATTGGATGGTAATGCTACATTTATATAACACTTTTATTTTTATTTTTAAAACGGATTATATTGCTCTATTACTGATTCACCCCCCCTCTCAGTAATCCAACACTAGATATGGCTAAGGAGATGTAAGGTAGATAGAAGGAAATAAATAGATAAAGTAAATTATTTAAAAGAATAGTTTAGATGTAGATCCATTGTAGATTATATTACAAAGTCTAAAATTTAAAATTACATATAGTGGATTAACCAATCTAAAATATAACAAATAAAGGGGAGGAAACCCTTTATTTTTCACTTTATGAAACCTAGAAAATGGGTATAAATAAAGGATATAATTAAATTCACGAAGGATGGATATAAAAAATCAAAACAAACAACAAGAATTTGTTTTCCTTTGATCAAGATAACAACAAAGAAAATCCATGAAAAACTTATTGTAGTTAACTTATATTAGGGTTTGTAGTGTTAGTGGTAATGATTAATATATGGATTAAGTGTTATAATGGTTAGGGGTTATAAGTGGTAGGTTTGGAGTTATAATTATTAAAGGTTATATGGTTTATGGGGTTATACTAGTTATGTGTAATATGGTTGTGGTGTATGGATATATTATGGTTAGTGGTTAGGGGTAATGGATGACAAGGGTTAGGGGTGGTGGAGTTCAAAGATAAGGTGTTTGTAACAATTTTAGAATTTAGGAGTTATATGGATTAGTCATTGGGAGTTAAATGAGTTATGGGTATAGTGTTATAACATTATAAGGGTAGATCTATAAGATTATGTAAATATAGGATTAGGAATATACTTGAAACCTAATTCATGGGATCATTGTCCAATATACCTATTCACATAATGTCGATCTAAGTAATCAATGTGGAAAAAATTAACTCCCATTTTCCCAAGGTCATTGTTCATTAGTACTCCATCTTGGTCGACTACCATAATTCTTAGCTCCCTCTAAAGTGTCAAGTTTATAAGTCGATTTTATAATAAGAAGCATAGGTTCCAATACCTCCTTAATGAAGGATCCCCCATGGTCACATCAAATGTGAAGGTCCACAACATGCACAAATTTCAACCATGATAGGGGCCTTTCAACAAGCATTGATCATATATGGGGCCTCTATCCCACCCATCTAAAAATTGGAGGAGGCTCAATTTACCCATGTCCTCTCAATTTAATGGCATCATTGTCATCACCATAAACAACATTATAGTCATCATCATCATCATCATCAATATCATCATCATCACAGTCGTCATCATCATAATCATCATTATCATTGTCTTCCTCATCATCATCAACATTGTCATTGTCATCATTGTCGTCCTCATCATTGCAATTGTCATAATCTCCATTATCATCATGATCACCATTTTCATCATCATTGTCATCATCATCATCATTATTTCCATTTTCATCGCCATAAAACATCATCATCATCATTTTCATGTTCATCATCATCATCATCATCATCATTATCTTTGTCATCATCATTGACATTGTCATGGATCATCACTATGTAGTTGTCGTCGTCATTAAATATTTTACATATTATTATATGTAATATATTATATATATTACATATATAATATATGTAACATATAATATATGTTACATATAATAATATATGTAACATATGTTATATGTTACATATAATAATATATGTAGCATATATTAAAACCCCATTTTATAGTAATCCCCATCTAGACCCCTACACATGAAACAAAGGCTGGACAAAACCCTGTGCAAGGAGGAGATACATCGATTTTTCATGGAGGACATGGAGGATATGCGAGATCACTATGTGAGGAGGAGATACATCGATTTTTCATGAAGGATCCTGTTGATGGGGCCTAAATCCCCTGATTCAACAACAGGAACCAAACACGCCACCAAGGCCCAATTAGACTTTGAAACGTTTGGAGTGGAATGGTTCTCCAGATCTTGCGATCTGGCCAAATTATCGATGGGCTTTGTGTTTTCTGGTGAAGGCTCTTCCTTATGTTAGGAAAGTTCCTTTTCTGTATTTCTCCTGGGTGGGACTGATATGAGAGAGGCAAGCCAGTATAAACCAACTTGAAAAATAATAGAACAAAGGTTTTAACTAGAGGGAAGAGGTCGAGCTTTGGGATAACCCACTTCTCAAACATGCAGACAGTGATTCTATGCCGCAGGGCCTAGTACTAATACATTAACCAAATGAGCATCCAATTACTGTTTGAGAAAGAAAAAACTAATTTAACAGAAGAAAACACATAATTAATCAAGATCATGGTAATCAAATTAATTCATCTACCATAACATTCATCACATAACAACACAACGATTTATTCTCATCATTAAAGCAAAGAACATCAAGACATTGCACTAGATAACTTGACAACTGAATTAATTTCTCTTACTCATTTACTACATCATTCATGGAACAGGAAAGGAAGTAATTCTTCTCCAACTACAATCACATACATATGATGAAAATAGCTTGTCTTTGGCCAAGAAGGACTTCTCAATTCACAGCAGTCTCAAAATAATTATCAATGACCAAAAGAGGGAGTTCTTACAACAACCATCAACCCCTTACTCATCAGTCGATGTCTCTATTTATAATCTAAAATTCAACTATAATTAATGGCTAAATACATTTTAGGCCAAACAAAAATTTCCACGTAGAGTGGTCATCCAATAGTTTCTTTCAACGGTCCACTTGAGACGCCTCTTGAAAAGGGTGGCTTCTTTCATATTCAGACCAACTGATAAACAAATTTTCATAGGTTTGAGCCCATGGGAACCTGTGTTGTTCCATAGGGGCAACATATTCTCCTCTGATGTCTACTGCATGTGACTGGTATTTTACCAAATTGGAGTTTAGCAGTTGCAACATGGCTTGAGCTTGGATCGGATGAACTACGAATTGTTGCACTTTTCCTGGCATCGCGTCGACGATTTTTCTCATTCATCGGCCTATAGCAAGTTTCGTTTGGTGTGTATCTTGAACATGTCACTTGAGTCGAGAAACTGTTCAGGAGTGATGATTTTGGGGAAACTTGAATCCTTCATTGCACCGGTGATCCATCTACGATGTTCCTTTTGAGTCTTTCGACAAGGCCACCGGATAAGCTTCGTTCGACTAATCTGGGAATATTATTTCCTATAATAAAGACAAAAAAATGTTTAATTATCCGAGAAACTTGTGATAAGACACAAATAAATATGATAAGACTAATACGTACATGCGTAGCACGATAATATCAGTCATTTAATACTTACTTGATCTCCGTCACTCCTTATAATGACCTGTGATGACCTAGTCGAAGCCGCCACTCCTTTTGATTAATATGAATTATGTCAGCGTATCATTAAGTGGCAAATCAAGTACAAGATTCGTGAGCGACTTAAATTGTCATAGTGATTTTTTAACCTTTGGTGCTGAAAAGAGACATCGAAGGTGAGCGTGTGCACGCATACTACCCAGGAGGTCAGATGCCATAAAAGGAAAGCCATTAAATGCCTCCAGAATCTGTATTACCAAGCATGTAAAACATCATTCGTTAAATAGCGGGGGGCCTGGAAATGATCAGTAGGAATGTACGAGACGTTCTCTATGACTTCGATCGATGATGTTTACATGCTCTTGATTGCATCCATTAAATAGATGTGGTGCGTCGAGTCCTTAAACACAATGTCACAATGCGCAAGTGCAGTACAGACATTATATGATTCACTCCTTCATATTTTCTATAAATTTCGGGAGTTCTATGGGAAATCCTACACTTACGCCGAGCTTATATTCTTTGGAATTCCAGTATGGAAAATTTGTCTTGGTGAATTTCTATGTGGGTATCCTCCTCCACCCGTGGATGAGCGGGCTGCTACACTGCTGCAAAATGGGATCTCCTCTAGACATGGGACGGGGTTCATGGGGTAGTCGTAGTGCTAGGTGTGGACCCTAGCGTGCCTAGGATTCCTTTGGGTCAACTTCTCATATTTTTGAAAGCCCAATAAGAGGTGAAGGTTTTGGCTCAGAAATAGTTTCGGTGTCCTCAACGGAGATTGAAGCTGAAAGGGGTATGTCTGAGGAATGTATTCTTGTAAACACACCTTCTCAAGAGAAAAGGGAGGCCTAGAAAGGATACGACTAGAAGGAAGGAGACCTTCCTTTCGACTGAGATGAGCGCATGTCCAACTGTTGAGGAGATTGTGGGACTTCCTAGCTTTTCAGAGCCAGTTGGGATTATCGACAGAGGATACAATAGTCAAAAAGGAAGGGGAAGAGCACTGGGTCATTGCGTCGAGAGTTTTTTTCAACAGTTAGAGTGGGCTAAACTTGCGATAGCCAAGCTCTACCATGAAAATAGAGATCTATGACATCAGTTGGCGGAAAAAGACCAGGGGATAATGTCATCACAGGGTCGTGCAGGGAGCATGGTTTGGATTTAGAGGCAACTCTGGGAAGCCCAAGATACAATTGTGCAACTACGCAAGGCGCAACATGCGGTGGAAGAGAGGGACACAGTGCCAGGTGCCAACAATGACTTGGGGAAAGTTTCGTATGTGAGAAAGACATGCTGGGTGATTTTGCGCCTTACATCCTGTTGGGTGTCGCTCTGGACAAAAATTCCCCTTTTGTTCTTTCGTTGGAAAGGTATTCTTGGTTTTGAGGCTATCAGGCTGATTGGTCGCGACGTGGATTAGTTGTATGTAATCTGAACTCGGCGGGAACCCTTAATATTAAAAATTGGAAGTATTTTGAATGTATTAAGATTTCGTATGGGCAATTGGTCTGTGTTCCTTATCACAAATTATTATTTCGTGCACATTATTAAATCTCACAATCGTTACTATTGTACCAAGGTTTTATAAATAAAAAAAAAATCCGTTGGTAGGTAAGCATCTTACTCGAGACTTCTCTCATGTCAACGTATTGGGGTTCAAAGGTTGGCGATGTCACTCTTCCCTTTGCGCGAGACTTACTATCACGTGTTTCTACCCAAAATTGAATGAATCGGTCTTCGAAAAAACCATTCCCAAGGTTTTTTCAAAGGAAATAAACATTTCATCAGCCGACGCCGAAGAGGGTCGGTATTAAACTATTTTGACTCTCCAAATGGTCTTTGCCACCATCATCTTCCGTCGATGCTGGAATTCTCCTGTGAGTCGGAAAAAATCTGGGTCGTCGATTCCTCGAGTAGTTGTTAATTATTTTAGAGTTAAGTTGATTCTTTGTTGTATGTTCAAGTGAACTTTTAATCAATTAAAATGTGAAACATATAAGAGAAGCGAAGGATCAGTTTCAAGTCGAGGTGAAAATGGTCAAAAGTAAACTACAGGGTGGTACCCAAAAGGAAATAGTCGTTGAACATTTAGGGTTTGTTGAGTACTCAAAAAATGGCGATTCACTAGGCATACGCATAATCTCTGTTCCTCTTCCCTTTCCCTCGAGGTATTATCAAACCTTATAGAAGATATCTCCGAGACCTCTTTTATTCGTACTGACCGAAGTCATTATTTTCTTCTTCTCTTTTTTTTTTTTTTATTATTATTGGAAGTATTGTTTTAGGGCTTGACCGTTTATTGGGAGGGCATCATGTTTCCCCCAAAAATTTTGCAACCAATAAGTACCTACCACAATCTTCTCAACTACCTGGAAAGGTCCAATCCATAGGTTTTGAAACTTGGAATGTTTCCCTTTGGGTTCATTTTCCCTATCCCACTTCAAGCCTAAATCTCCTACTTCAAAGTTCTTTTCCTTAGATTTGTGTTTATCGAACCATCTTTTCACTATTTGTTGATGAGCCAAGAATTTTGACTTAGCCTTTTCTCTCTCTTATTCCAACATGAGCATAGTGTCAATCCTCTGTTGTATGGCCGACGAGGGTTCCACATTAGAATCTTGGGCCAATTGGAGAGAGGGAAGATAAAGAACATTCAGGAGGATGGATTCCTATCCGTAGACCATAAAGTATGGGGAATTTCCTATGTCTTCTTTGGGTGTGACCCTATCGGCCCACATGGCATTATGCAATTGATTATGCCAATTTCTTTGGTTTTCCATAACTGTCTTCTTTAGTATCCTTACCAGGTTCTTGTTGTTTGATTCTACCACACCGTTTCCATGAGGTTAATAATTTGTAGAGTACTTGATCATGATTCCTTTGTCCAGAGAAAACTCCATCAATTGGGTAGAAGAAAATTAAGATGCATTATCAAATACTAGAACAGAGGGGACACCAAACCTCGTGATCAACTATTTTTCTATAAATTGGATTACTATTTTCTCATTTACGTGAGTCAAAGGAACGACCTCTGCCTATTTTGTGAAATAGTCAGTGGCAGTAAGAATGTACTTGTGTATTTTGGAAGAGCTAGGGGAAATTTCTCCTATGATATCCAACCCCCATTGCTCAAAAGGTTTAGAGACCTTTACAGGCTGAAGTGGTATTGCTGCCCTTTTTTCCTTGCCAACACTCATTTGACAAGTCTTACAATTCCTAGCGTAGGTATGAGCATCTTTGAACAAAGTGGGCCAATAATAGTTGGCTCTCAGAATTTTATGAGCGTTGGTGTTCCCTGCAAAGTATCCTCCGGCTGGGCCATCATGGAGTTTTGTCATCACCTTGTCAGCATCTACTCATTTGAGACATCTCAATAATACCCCATCATAGTTGATCTGGAAGAGTGCTGAATTTATAAGACGATACTGTGCAGATTTAAATCTTAGGGCCCTCCTTTCATTAGGGTTGAGGTTCTCAGGACAAGCCCCGTGATGAAAAAGATAAGTCAAATCCTTGTACCAGGAGTCTTGTGTTGGGGATATGTATGCCACTTCGTTGCACCATAGTACCATTTCGTTTTCCCACCCAGAATCTTCATTTGCTTGATTCCAGGCTTCGAGTGCGAGTTTACACAGACCTTGTCCTTTTACTAGTTTAGAAGGATTTATGTATAAATCAAACTCCTGGACTACTGCCATGCAGTTCCCTCTCCTTTCCCCCATTTCTTGTTGAGTGAACAAGGATCAGACCGCAGGGTGCGGCACAATCACCTTAGTGTGATTTTTTAGAATGTAGGATCTAAAATGTTTTACTGCCTTGTAGACCGCGTAGGCCTGTTTATCTATGGAAGGATAATTAAGATTGAATCCTTGAATATTAGTACTCATAAAGGATATTGGGGACTCATTGTTGTCATCATCTTTCTGAGTCAAAACCGTGACGAGCGATTGGTTGGAGGCAAAAGTATACAGGTTAAAGCCCCTATTGAAATTGGGACTTCATAGTACTCGGGCTCGGGAGATGGCGGCTTTGATATTGTTGAAAGCTTCTTTCCGTTCATCATCCCACTTGAATTCAAAATCCTTGCGAATCATCTTTTTCAAGGGCTTGATGATTTCAGTGAAGTCGAGAGTGAAATTCCTCACGAAATTGATTTTCCCGAAAAAGGACTGCATGGCCTTCTTGTTATGGGGGAGCGGGAGTTGAGCTATGGATTTAATCCTTTCGGGGTCTATGCGAATCCCTGCTTGGGATATAATATGACCTAACAACTTTCCTTCCTCGACACTAAAAATAGTCTTCTTAGGGTTCAACGATATACCGTACTTCCTGCATCTCTCGAAAATATGAGTTAAGTGTTGGATGTGTTCTTTTATATTCCTCGAATACACCGTTACGTTGTCTAAATAAACTACCACACACTTATTGATGAGTCCTCAGAAAGCCACGTCCATGGCCCTTTGAAAGTTTTCTCCTGCGTTAATTAAGTCGAAGGACATGCGCTTATAAGCGAAGGTTCCCCATTTGGTTCGGAAGGTAGCTTTTAATTGGTCTTCTTCTGAAACCAACACTTGGTTGTATCCTGAAAAACCGTCTAGCAAGAAAAAAATCTCCGAGCCGGACACGGTCTGTAGGAGTTGTTCCATTGGCATGACAGGATAATTTTCCTTTTCTGAAGCTCTGTTGAGGTTCAAAAAATCTACACATAGCTGGATTTCTCTTGACTTCTTCCTCACTAGAACAAGATTCGCTACCCAGGCGGAATGCCTCACTTGGAAAATTATCTTCACATCTAAATGTTTCCTCAACTCTTGATACATGAGAGGTTCCAGGGATGGATGGTACTTTCAGAGCTTCTGTTGGAAAGGCTTCATTTCGGGTTTTAACAGGATAGTGTGTTGACTGATGTGGGTGTCATACGTTTTTAAATCCTTGTAGGACCATGCGAAAACAACTTGGTATTTCCTGAATAATGTGAGGTAGGCCTTCCTCTCTTCCTTATATATAGTTTTTCCGAGATTTACATTCTTCGAGTTCTCTCGAGAACTAAGATTTACAGTATCATGGAGGGGGAAAGAGCTACCAGTCTTCTCATTTTTGGGTTCTTTAAAACGATCCTTTAGATCGAACATACTTTATATTTTATATATCCCCTTGGGGATTGTGTGGGCTTTCAATTTTCCAACATATTTTTCTATTCGGGGATTGGTCTCAGTTGTCTTCTCTCGGAATTCTTCATCATCTATGGCCAGGTCTTTGAAATTGTCTTGATTGGTCAAGAAGTTTATGAGTTTCTCATCTCCTTCAAAGACCTTCCAATTGGAAATATTATTCAGCACCAATGGTCTATAGAGAAGCTCCATAGTAAATCGAGAGGCTTCATAATATTCTAAAGGTGATAGTCAGGAAGCGGCTGTGGCCAAGGAGTCAACAATAACGTTTTTTGCTCTCGGGGTCACGGTGATATTGAAAGCGTCAAAGCGCTCCATTAGCCTATGCACCTCTTGCTGGTAGTTCTTAAGATGAGGCGAATTACAATGAATAGTATTCCTTACTTGTCTAACAATGATCTCAGAATCCCCCAAAACCTTCAATTCCTTGATACCCAAATCTATGGATTTATTTAACCCTTGTATTAGAGATTCATATTCGACGCTATTGTTGGTACATTCGAATTCTAGCCTATAGGACAAGAAATTGTGTTTACCCCTATGATCTATGAGTAAGCACCCAACTCCCAACCCTTCTTGTGATTTAGATCCATCAAAATAGAGGGTCCAAATTTGCAAATGATAATTTCTCCTTTCCCTCCCCTCGCCTGTGTTCTGTTCTTTGACCTCTTCCTACAGAATTCCTAGCGTGGGGTTTTGACATAAAAGGGTATCCCCTATCGGAGTCAGGGATTATTCTGGAAAGATCATTTCAAAGTTTTGAGTAACCAGAACACTGGACAGGAGAGGAGCAAAGTTTCCGAAGTGAGAATCACAAGAACAGTTTCCCAATATGCGGAAGTTGGTAGAAGCTGGTTCGTTCGGGGTTTCCAGATCAGTGACCATATGTTTCAGATATCTTTCCCTATTGATTCTAATCATGTTATTGTATCCCTTCAGTGGAAGCGAAAGGTGCACCTAGTCGGTACTGAAATATCCATTTATCTTTTCAGACCAATCTCGACTGAACAATAGTCCATATGCCTCAGGGATGTCCACCACAATGATGTCAATGACCTGCACGAAATTAGGATGCGTCGCTATCCTGATCATCACATATTTGAGCTCTCCCATGACCTTGACCTGGGTTTTGTCTAGTTGTATGACATGTTTATCACTTTTGAGAGGGAAAACACCTAATTTTTTATACACGGCCAAGGGCATCACATTAGAGGACACCCCCGAATCGACCAGGCAATTGTGAAGATTCCTATTCAAGACTTCAAACGTCAAAAGGAAGGGCGACACAAAAGGACTTTCTTTCCTACCTTCAGAGTAGGTGTTCATGGTTGTCTTGTTTGTTAAATATGTCAGGGGGAGAGTCATGTTCTGACTATTGTTGTTGGTCGGGTTTCCTATCGAATTCAGAGCTTGCAATAGGAAGTCCTTCGGTTGAGGAATTATACATACGTCCATAACTGAGATGTTAGCTTTCAACTTCTTCAAATCTTCGACTACATTATACTCTATTTTGGGGGAATATTAGGTGTGGATGCTTATAGGCCTTTTACCGGGGGTGAAAGACATCTTCAGGCGGTCAAGAGTTAACTTACTTTGCGAGGCCCGAGGGGCGTCGGCATATTTCGAGCCGGGTTGGACCTTGCTACGTGTTTATACTATTGATATCTCTGAGGGTTATTCTTGGGACTCAAATAGGTCACCTGAAGACGCGATCATGTTGGGATTCCATATTAGCATGGTTGTGTCTTGCGGTGGGTAAGCTTCTTCTTGGTCTGCACTATTCATGTTCGAACTGCTTGACTGTTCGGTCAAGGAAAATTCATCCAAAAAATGATTGGCCATTAAATTAATGGCATGGACCCATTGAGGGCATTCTATCTCCGAGTGGTTCGCTTGGTGATAAGCATAGAACAAATCATACACGACATTCCCTAGGTCAATGTTTAAGTTGGCTGGGGAGGTTCAATTTCTTTGAAAGGCTGATTCCTTTTAAAGAAAGGCTTATAGGGTCTTTGGCCTTGGTTTCCTTCCCCTGCACTCCTTTTCATGTCTATAATCTCATTCGATGGTTTCTTTACCATGCATTTCAAATCTTCTATATCTCCATTACCTTTGTTGGGAGTTTGTTCAGCCGGCTTCCCTGACGGTCTGGTCAGAAGGAGTCCTCTTCTAGGGGGAGGTTGGATTTCTTTCCTCACCAAAGAAGCCTAGCCTTCTTTACATCATTTCATCTGGAATTCTATAATCTTGAATTCTTGAAAAAATTTCACGAGGGTTTGTTTGGAGGCTCTTTTAACGAACATGGAAATAGAAGCTGGGAGCGTATTGGCATAAAATTCAATTTTCAATTCTTGAGTTGGTTTCGCCACGGGCTGGAATTTGTTTAGGATGGTCATGAATCTTTGACCCTTTCTTTTGGGGTCATGGTGGTTGTGAATAGTTCTGCCATCAGGGCTCCCGTAGTAGTTTCTTCCGCAAGTTTGTCTAGAAAATCCTTTTGGAATTTAGTCCAGCTGGTTATGGATCCTACCGGTAAATTAAAATACCATGTGGAAGCCGAATTTTCAAACGTGTATGGGAAAATTTTGCATACTACGTCTTCATGTTGAACATTCATAAGTCTGATCGCGAGTAAGAATTTCTTGATGTGATCTTCGGGAAAACCTGAAGTTTCAGGATCATATTTGGGTAGCATCTTTTCTGGGTGCTGGGGAAGATTGTGCACTCGTCCCAGGATGACCACAGTGTCTCTGACCAACCAAGGTTGGTTGTCTCGAAGTGGAACTTCTCTTTGTTCCCCATGACCATTGTTCCCTTCCATATCTTTGGAGTCAGAGTCAAAATCTTCTTCTTCCGAAAAGTCATTATGTTCGGAGATGTCGTCGGCTGGCGTCTCGGGTATTAGATCAAGAGGATCTTGAATTTTTCTAATCGCGAAATCTATTAAGTCTTTGACAGAGTGTACGAAAACCTCGTCGGGAGTATTGACTACTAATATGATTTATTCTTTTCTTCGGGGAAGGATGGGGGTGAAGGGCAACGCGTTGATTTGTTGGGCGTAGGCACTGGTAATTCTTATGAATTGATTCACTTCCTCGTGAGGGAGAGCGTAAGGTATTTCAAGGTGAAGCGGTCCTTCCTGGGAATTGGGTGAGTTATCCGCTTTGGGATTACTTGGTAAGCATGGGTTGTCTATTGAATGACTAGCAATGCATGTGGGCCATTACGAATCTGTAGGATGTTTGAAATGTCATATAACTTATATACTCATCCATTAATTGTGGCCCTCCTTCTAGTGCCAGTTCTGTTGATGGGGCCTAAATCCCCTGATTCAACAACATGAACCAAACCCGCCACAGAGGCCCAATCAGACTCTGCAATGTTTGGAGTGGAATGGTTCTCCAGATCTTGCGATCTGGCCAAATTATTGATGGGTTTTGTGTTTTCTGGTGAAGGCTCTTCCTTCTTTTAGGACAGTTCCTTTTCTGTATTTCTCTTGGGTGGGGCTGATATGAGAGAGGCAAGCCAGTATAAATAAACTTGACAAATAATAGGACAAAGGTTTTAACTAGAGGGAAGAGGTCGAGCTTTGGGATAACCCACTGCTCAAACATGCAGACAATGATTCTATGCCGCAGGGCCTAGTACTAATACATTAACCAAATGAGCATCCAATTACTGTTTGAGAAAGAAAAAAAACTAATTTAACAGAAGAAAACAAATAAGTAATCAAGATCATGGTAAGAAAAATAATTCATCTACAATAACATTCATCACATAACAAAACAACGAGTTATTCTGATCATTAAAGCAAAGAACATCAAGACATTGCACTAGATAACTTGACAACAAAATTAATTCCTCTTACTCATTTACTACATCATTCATGGAACAGGAAATGAAGTAATTCTTCTCCAACTCCAATCACATACATCTAATGAAAATAGCTTATCTTTGGCCCAGAAGGAGTTCTCAATTCACAACAGTCTCAAAATAATTATCAACAACCAAAAGAGGGAGTTCTTACAACAACCATCGACCCCTTACTCATCGGTCGATGTCTCTATTTATAATATGAAATTCAACTGTAATTAATGGCTAAATACATTTTAGGACAAACAAAAATTGACACATAGAGTGGTCATCCAATAGTTTCTTTCAACGGTCCACCTGAGACGCCTCTTGAAAAGGGTGGCTTCTTTAATATTCAGACCAGCTGATAAACGAATTTTCATAGGTTTGAGCCCATGGGAACCTGTGTTGTTCCATAGGGGAAGCATATGCTCCTCTGATGTCTACTGCATGTGCCTGATATTTTACCAAACTGGAGTTCAACAATTGCAGCATGGCTCGAGCTCAGATCAGATGACCTACGAATTGTTGCACTTGCCCTAGTGTCGCGTCAATGATTTTTCTCATTCATCGGCCTATAGCAAGTTTTGTTTGGTGTGTATCTCAAACATGTCGCTTGAGTCAAGAAACTGATTAGTAGCGTTTCTTTTGGAGAAAACAAAATCCTTCATTGCGTCGGTGATCCAACTATGACGTTCCTTTTGAGTCTTTCGGCGAGGCCACTGAATAAGCTTCGTTCAACTAATAGAGGAATATTCTTTCCTATAATCAAGACAAAAAAACATTTAATGAACTAAGAAACTTGTAATAAGACATAATAAATCTGATAAGACTAATACGTACCTATGTAGCGCTCTAATATTAGTCATTTAATACTTTCTTGATCTCCTTCACTCCTTAGAATGACCTGTGATGACCTAGCTGAAGCCACCTCTCCTTTTGATTAAGATGAATTATGTCAGCGTATCAGGAAGTGGCAAATCAAGTACGGGATTTGTGAGCGACTTAAATTTTCATAGTGATTTTTTAACCTTTGGTGCTGAAAAGAGACATTGAAGGTGAGCATGTGCGCACATACTACCTAGGAGGTCGGATTCCATAAAAGGAAAGTTGTTAAATGCCTCTAGAATCTGTATTGCCAAGTGTGTAAAACATCATTCGTTAAATAGCGGGGGGCCTATAAAATATCAAAAGGAATGTACCGGGTGTTCTCTGTAACTTCAATTGACGATGTTTACATGATCTGGATTGCATCTGTAAAATAACTGTTTTGTGTCGAGTCCTTAAACACCATGTCACAATGTGCTAGTGTAGTACAAACATGCTATGATTCGCTCCTTCATCTTTTCTATAAATTCCTAGAGTTCCATGGGAAATCCTACGCTTACGCCAAGATTATATTCTCTGGAATTCCGGTCTGGAAAATTTATCTTGGTGAAGTTCTACATGGGCATCCTCCACCACCCACGAGCGAGTGGGATGATACACTGCTGTGAAATGGGATCTCCTCTGGACATGGGATGGAGTCCATGGGGTAGTCATAGTGCTAGGTGTGAACCCCAGCGTGCCTGGGATTCCTTTGGGTCAACTTCTCATATTTTTGAAAGCCCAATAGGAGGTGAAGGATTTGGCTCAGAAATGGTGTCGGAGTCCTCAAAAGAGATTGAAGCTGAAAGGGGTATGTCTGAGGAAGGTATACTCGTAAACACTCCTTCTCAAGAGAAGAAACCATGGAGAAAAGGGAGGCCTAGAAAGGATACAACCAGAAGGGAGGAGACCCACCTTTCGACTGAGCTGAGCACATGTCTATCTATCGAGGAGCTTGTGGGACTTCCTCGCTTGTCAGATCCAGTTGGGATTATCGATAGAGGATATGGAGGCTGAAAAGGAAGGGGAAGAGCACCAGGTCCTTGCGTCAAGAGTTCCATTCAATAGTTAGAGCGGGATAAACTTGCGATAGACGAGCTCTACCAAAAAAATAGAGAGCTATGGCATCAGTTGGCGGAAAAAAAACAGGTGACAACTTTGTCGCAGGGTCGGGTGGGGAGCATGGTTTTCCTTCAGAGGTGACTCTGGGAAGCCTAGGATACAATTGTGTAACTATGCGAGGCACAATGTGTGATGGAAGAGAGGGACATAGTGCCAGGCACCAACAATGAATTGGGGAAAATTTCATATGTGAGAAATACATGATAGGTGATTCTGTGCCTTACATCCTCTTGGGTGTCGCTCTGGACAAAAATTCCCCTTTTGTTCTTTTGTTGTAAAGGTATTCTTGGTTTTGCAGCTACCAGGCCAGTTGGTCATGGCGTGGCTTAGTTGTATGTAATCTGAACTCGACAGGAATGCTTAATATTAAAAATTGGAAGTATTTTGAATGTATTAATCTTTCTTATGGGTAGTTGGTCCGTGTTCCTTATCACAAATTATTAATTCACTCACATTATTAAATATCGCAATTGTTATTGCTGTACCAAGGTTTTATAAATAAAAAAACATCCGTTGGTAGGTAAGCATCTTACTCAAGAATTCTCTCATGTCAACGTATCGGGGTTTGAAGGTCGGCGGTGTCACTCTTCCCTTTGTGCGACACTTAATATCACATGTTTCTACCCAAAACTGAATGAATCGGTCTTCTGCAAAACCCTTCCCAAGGTTTGTTCATAGGAAAGAAACATTTCATTAGCCGACGCTGAAGAGGGTCGGTATTCGACTATTTTGACTCTCCAAACGGTCTTCACCATCATCATCTTCTGTCGATTAAGGAATTCTCCTGTGAGTCGGAAAAAAATTGGGTCGTCGATTCCTCGAGTAGTTTTTAAGTATTTTAGAGTTAAGATGATTCTTCACTGTATGTTCAAGTGAAATTTTAATCAATTAAAACATGAAAAATATAAGAGAAGCGAAGGATCAGTTTCAAGCCGAGGAAAAAATGGTCAAAAGTAAACTACAGGGTGGTACCCAAAAGGAAATAGTCGCAGAACTTTTAGGGTATGTTGTGTACTCAACAGATCCAAAAGAGTACCATGGATGAAACCTAGGGCATGAATGGTGAGTTTAACCCCTTTATTTGCAAACGTTTTGAGGTTTTCTTTGCAAATGTTGGATGTTCATACACCAAATAGAGTTGGGAAGTTCAAAATTTCATGATTAATAGTGGGTGATTTCTTTAAAAACAATTAATTATAACACAGGTTAGCCAATCAAGATGAGAGCTAGATCTGAATCAAGCAAGTTCATTTATATTTTAGAATGGCGTGAGAATTTAATCCGTTCTTTTTTCAATTACAATTTTAATGGAGTTTAGCAGGAATTGGTTCATGAAAATTGTTTGCCCAAAATCCACCCCCTCTTACAACAAAAGGAAATGAGTTTTATAGCTCAAATAATGTGATGGGAAATGGAGATCTATGAGAAAATGATAGGTATCTCTACTTTAAACCTTTATAATCAATCAAAGATCCTCAAAACCTTATATTAGGGTTTCACTCAGGGCACAATTCTTAGGGTTTCAATTTCATAATGCTTAGGCAGGTTGCTAACCTAGTTTTAGAGCAGATTATTGCAATATTCTAAAATGGATTAATTGCTAAGATCTATAGTGGCTTGCACAACATTCTTTCACAATCATAACCTCCATTTTTTTCAAATCCAATTGTCCCATTATCAATACTTGAGCTCCTTTTTGTATTTCCTTATCGATCAATGATCAATGTTGTATTTTCATTGGATCGTCATTGTCGTATTCAAGTTCTTTACAAGTTTTTTTAATTACGAAATTACTCTATAATCAATCTGTAATGGTTGGTGATGTGAAGCAACAATTGAAGTGGATTTGAAACGTTGAGAGATGTTGTTTATTATAGAGGGATTTACAATCCATGTGGAATGGAATCATATTCAAAGAAATGTTGAAACTTTGTCATGCTTGCAATTTTCCTAACTTGTTTTGATATGTGAGGGTATAAGTAACAAAAAGAGTGCTCAATTTTGTGATCAACAAAACAAATATTGTTTACATCCTTCACCTAAGAAGAAGTGTCCACACAAAAATATAGGTAGCTAATAAGTATCTCCCTCAAACCTGTACATTTTAATGTAAGTATATTATTGGCGTTCATGGAAATACTCACCCTTTCCAACCAAGAAATACTTATATTATTGTGTTAAGCATTCAAGTTCATTTTCTATCACCATTTTTCTAAACGTCCCAAAACAAGCATCCCATACCCTATACAAATAAAATAGGGAATTATTCCCCTAAATCACTTGGTACTATAATTTCTCTGAATCTATCTCGGGGTTTATGTCACCTTGAGGCATCATTTTTTTCAAAAACATTGCAAAAAAATAAGGCAAAAACTAATACTTTCTAGAAGTTGAAAACCTTTTTGATGTATATGACATTCATTAAACCTTGGACACATGCCTTTTTATCATTATGTTATTCTTTCTCTAACTCTAAGTACCACTGGTATGTAATGGACCAATAAAAATATCTATCATATTGAACCAAAGAGTTGACAATATCACCAAAATTGGCTCATCATTATTCCTAAGCAATGTCTTTATCATTGTTTTTTTCATACCATAAATCCAAAAACAAAGTATTTAACCAAATCGTCATGTTCTTCAAAGGATCATACAACTCGCTCAAATCACCAAAAATCTAGGCACATGGTTATATTTATTCATAATGTACATTTCATTGCCACTTTATTCATGTTATACTCTCCTTACTAACCATGCCAAGTGTCATCTTGTGGTTCATCCATCTACACATTTCAATCACTTATGCATGATGTAGACAAAGATAGAAAAGTGGAATGGATTGGCCTATGCATTACACCTGCCACAAGTAGTATGGAGTGTGGAGACGTGGATGAAGTGAATGAAGGGCCTTCCTGTGAACTTCTACATTCAACATGCCTTGAGAAATGTAGAGAACATAGGAGGGGATAAGATGGGGGAAACAAAGGGGGTTTCATGCCCACACATCTCCTCATTAATCAAAATGTAAAGTGTGAAGGTTGCACATAAAGGATGTTCGCAAGTTTCCTCTACATTTACTAATTTTGATGCTCATATGTAAGATGAAAATGTGTTGGAGCATTTAATGGATTTATACAATAATGCACAAGATTGCACAAGATTGTACAATCTTGTGGGATAATCTAAAAGAATAAGAGTGATAGTTTGAAAATTTTCAAAAAGACTAAGAATCATAAAAGGTTTTAGGGTGGGGTTAAACATTAACATTATCAACAATGAAACAATCAACTTGTCGACTAGGAAATATTATTTAACAACAAAATATGCAACAACTATTGATAATTACCTATGTGACAAATTTGAGAGGAATGGTTTCAAAAATATATTCTATGTTTGGTTCAAGAGGGACTATAGACCATCGATCACATATGCACCCTACATGATATTATTGAGAAGGCTAAAAAAATATCCTCAAATCTATACTGTTTCTTCTCTAAATTTTGGAAGGTGTTTGACATTACTCCTAGACACTTATTCATTGAGAAGATTTGTGCCTTGAATGTACCTTAATTACGGGTGCTACTTACAAACCCCACCTTTAGTATGAAACATTATTCCATCTAAGTCCTATTTAGACACTTATTCCATCTTCACCAAAGAAAAAAATGTGAATCATATCAAGCTCAATGTTCACATGTGATTATTATGATCATGCTTGGCACATGCATTTTGATGATGTTTGTTTTGGTGAAGGATGTGGATAAATTCAATCATATCATTGCTAATCAATTTTTTTCATTCCATGGAGTGTAGGTGAAACTGAACAGGTACCTATCAGACCTATCATCCTTGAGTGAGGGAATTGCTGGAGTGAGGGGGGAAAGTGTTACGTCCAACACATCTAAAAAAGAAAGGTCAACTAGAGGGGAAAAGGTCAGAAGAAAACTCCACAGGTGCATGGAATTATTTCTTGCTAAAGGAGGTTCATTTTCTTATGAAGATGAGAGCATAGGTGACGTCAAGGTTTCTTTGAGGTACAAACATCTAGTGAGACCATGGGTACCCAATTAAATTCCTCAGTTGGATACTAACTTTTGTGTCAATGAGAGGATTTATCGCATTGCTTCGTCATCCATATATGGTCTATATTTATTCTCCATGGATGGAATAAAGGTGAAATATGGAGGACTTTTTGATTTGATGGAGTATGACGAACCATGCTAAAAATATGGAGATTGGTTGAGGCTGGTTCAATATATTCCAAGTATGCAGAGATATGAAGTCGTTGAAAATTATATATAGCTAAAAGACAATGATCACAATAAAGGAGAGACAATGTATATTGATGGAAGGCCAAATACATCGAGAAATATTGTAGGGATTATTAACAGTAGAAGACCCGATATAACAAGAAAAAAACCCAATTGTATATTTGAGGGGTGTGAAGGAAATTGAATATTCGTATGTGTAGTGAAAACAATAGCTGTAGGAGAAGAGTTGTTGATTGATTAGAATTTGAATCGAATCAATGGAAGCACTGCTATTATGGGGGTAAATATGTTCTACCAGTATACCAAACCTATGATTAATGTTTTCATTTTTATATATTTAACATACATTTTAACAGCTCATGCTTATTATATTATTTTCTAACATTCTAAATTATCTTGCATCTTATAATGTGGTAGCGTGATCGTGGGAAGGCACCGACTAGCTCACAACAAGTATATTAATGATTTTCATATCAATTCTTGCTTACAATAATTTAATTAACATGTTTATTTGTTGATGTAGATGAGCACACCATTAGAGCAAGATGATGTGTGGAATGAAATATATGATTACATCAACCTGATGGAAATAATTCAAAAAGCCTTGAGAAATGAAAATAAGGAATACATTGAATTGGCTAGGTCTATGCCATTTACAGAAGAGGGAAAAAATGATGGAAATTTTAAGGCAGGATATAGAACAATTTGTGTTAAGCACAATTAAAAAAAAAGACTATTCCAGACACATTGATTTATGAATTTTTTTTCTGACACCGTTATCTGAGCAATAGTTTAACATTTTATTTCTATAGGAAATTTTGAATCGGAAGGGAAAACTTGGTCATGGGGATGCTGGTGGTGGTAGTGATGCACAAACCCCACAACGTGCTAGAATGGACCACATACATGTGAGGCTATTTTCCTCTCCTTATTTATCTCAGAGGACTGAAGCTCTAGAGGCATATAAGATACCCCCACTGCACACGTTAGATCGTGCACGTGAGAGTCTACAGAGAAAATGTCATGATGATATTGGTTTTTCACATCCAGAGCATTGTTATCCTGGGGAAAAACATGTTCAAATCTAGGGAACACTCTCCATCAACTTATTGGTGGACGCAAACTTGGTTCCCTTGAATATACAACAAATCCCATGTATTTTTGAATATGTTAAATAGTTTCTACCATTTGATTGAGCCCTACATATTTCATATTATTTTAATCCAATTATCATATCATTTTTCAGGAAACAATTTTTTTATGGGACCTTGCACAACAAGGCTCTAGATATCTCCAGGCTCACCATTTTCAAATGGTGGAATGCCCAGAATAAATATTTGAAAAAGAATCTTATAGACCATATGGTCGTCCTATTTGGTGATTTATTCAACAAGTCGAAAATCACCTCGAGGGATGATATGTTGGAGTTACTTCACACACACTTAGGATTTATTTTTCCTAAGTTTTTTCCTTGTTTATTAGTAATAATTAGTCATTATCCAGTCTCCTATATTTTAGGGGAGAATATTCCACCCGGAGAATATTCTCTTTCAGTTGACACTTTAGTTTGACTAGTTGAGTGGAGTTTAGATGCTGCATTGGTTTTGTCACCATGCAACATTGGGATCATCAACATTATAATTCAAACTTGCCTTGGTATCATCACCAGACTAGCGCATTACCCTTGATTCCCTGATTTAACTCCTCACTACTCTTTGTTCAGTCAGTTAACTTAAGACTAGTTGACTAGTTAACTCAACTAGGTGGCAGTTCACTCCCGTAATTGTCTGAGAGAATACACTAGGTGGAAGTTCACTCCCGTAACTATTGGTGTGTGTCCATATCAATCTATACCACCACTATGGAACATTGGTTATTCTCTAGTGCACACTCATTGAGTTATACAGAGTATATCATGTGTAAATTATTCATTATTCATAACAGTTAATGAGAATTCTTCCATTATTTCTCTCCTTCTTATTCTTTCTCCAATTCTCTCTGAAAATTTGTGTATTATTGTTTAGATAGATATATACTATGTAGGTTCAACACATTTACATGGACTTCCGATGAACTGGTAAGAAAAGGATACACCAAAAGTTTTTGCAGGTACAAAATATTGAAGACAGCAAAAAGATGGATTTCCAAAAAGAATTCATTCTTACACCTTACAACTATTTTGCATGGAAGGAGAAAATAAACATACATATCTGAAACATAGGGTTGTATAGATTAACCTTGAATACATATACAAAAACGACATTAGCCATAGAAAAATCCAAGTACTTAAATTGCATGGATGAGGCGCTGAGAACAATTTGCAGTCTTATTTCTCCTGATCTCCTTTTTCACATATTTTCCTGTAAGACTCCCAATGAAGATTGGACCACCTTGGAAGGGATATTTGGAAAACATGTTGAGATGAGGGGACACATGATGGAGGTGGATCTTCTCACATTGGATCCAAAAATCTTCAAGAATATCGAATATTTCTTTACAAAATTCAAGGATTTACTGTCGCAACTCAAAGCTTGAGGGGTTGATAAATCGAAGGAAGAGAAACAAATGGTTCCCACCATTCTCTCCAAGCTTGGTCATAAATTATTTGTATTCATATCCACATTCCATTCTGTCAGATTCTCCTCTGGAGTCACCTGGAATATGCCTTCTCTTGAGGACTTTATCGAATCCCTGACACAAGAGAAAACCAAGCTCATCAACATGGGTACAATCAAAGGCCCAAGGCAGCATGCACTCACTATGCATGATGGTATCCAAAAATATCATAAATCTAAAGATAAATATAAATGGAAAGATCATGCACATCTGAAGAAGGAAGGGTACACAAAACCCTTCACTGATGCCTTTGGATCCAAAGGGGAAAAGGGAAGAAAAAGGGAGAAATGCACATACTGTCACAAAGGATTCCACTTGGAATCCACATGCATGCAAAAAAAAATTAATCTTATGTTTAAAATACTTCAGCAAAAAAAACTTGGAGATCACATTTTCGAGGGTGCCAAGAAGAAGAAGCCAAAAGATCCCAATTCTAAGAAAGGAAATTCTATCCATGCCTTGATTGCCATCAACTCCTCTCCCGATGCTTGGATCATAGATTCAGGAGAATCACATCACATGGCTACCTCAAAAGAATTATATTATTATTTGGATGCATGAAAAGGTCCTCCCATTCTGATGGGGGACAACTCTTCTGTCGAAGTCAATGACAAAGGAAGGATTGAAGTCACCAACTAAATATTTGAGAATGTGCTACATGTTCCCAAACTTTCTGTCAACCTTCTCTATGTGTATTAGATGACGAATTCTGGCACCAGAAAGAAATTCATATTCACACCAAATTTTGTGGACATCTACGACATGCAAACCAACTCCAGGGTTTCTACCGATGAGGTAAATCATCAGTCTAGATTGTATACATTTTCTGAATTCATTGAACTTGATTTTGATTTACTACTTACTCATGCTAATGAAAGTAGTAGAATATGGCACGAAAGGTTTGGACATTTGAAATTCAGATACATGCAACAAATTAGCAAGAAAATATTGGTTGATGGTCTTCCAGACATCCATTTCTCCAAGGGAGTAAGTGAGGGATGTGTTCTCGGAAAACAACCTCAAGAGAAATTCGACAAAGGAAAGTCTCAACGAGCTTCCACACCTTTAATTCTGATCCACAGTGACCTTATGGGTCCTTTTCCGCATCCATCTATCAACAAAGTGAGGTTTGATCTCATTTTTGTTGATGATTTCTCACGTTTTACATGGATCTACTTTCTTAGGAAAAAAACCGAGGTATTTCAACACCTCAAAGATTTCAAAGACTTGGTTGAGACACAATCTAGAAAGAAGATAAAATTCCTCCAAATTGATAATGGGGGAGATCCATAATATTTTCCATGAGGCAGGGATTCAGTTGCAACACACAGTTCACTATACTCCGTAAAAAAACATAGTTGCTAAGCGAAAAAATAGATCTCTAAAGGAGATGGCATCTTACATGCTGCATGGAAAGTCACTACCAAAGAGACTATGGGCCGAAACACTTAACTGTGCAACATACATCCAAAATATATCTCCCCATAGATCTGTTAAGGATAAGACCCCCTACGAGGCTTTGAGTATCCTCAAACTGGAAGTGACCCACTTTCACATTTTCGGTTCACGTGCATGGTCCAAGATTCCCTCTGAAAAGAGGTAGGCACTTGATCCACAAAGCACTGAGTTCATTTTTGTTGGATACTCCAATGGTGTGAAGGGATATTGGCTTATTGATATTTCCTTAGACCAGATCATCATTGAGCGTAGTGTCCAATTCGAGGAAAGTGTCTCGCATGTACCTTAGCAGCCGCATTCAGATACCTTCACTCTTCCACCTGTCGGAGATGATGAGCATGCAGATGCTGACTCTTCTTTAGATGAGATTTATGATTTAGAGGACTCAAATGATTCAGATTCAGAGTTAGTATAGTCAAATGTAGAGTTAGAGCATCCAGATGCAATTGCAGTGATAGAGAAGAGGCCCAAGTGGGCACATACTACTCTTCAGGATGCAGAGGATATCGTTGGTGATACGATCGATACTAGGAGGACTCGATCTAATTTTGAGGAGCCTCCTATTACACTTACTACCACTAAACCATTTCCCTCCAAGAATCGTTTCTTGGTTTAGTATTCATATCCACAGTCATATGGAGAGGATGCTATAAATGCCTTTTGGGAATCCTCCATGCAGGAGGAGTACAACTCCCTCCTCGAGAACCATACTTGGGATATGGTTCCCCTTCCTTTTGGGAGGAAAGTTGTTAGATGCAAATGGGTCTATAGGACCAAGAGCGCAGCAGATGGAAAAATTAGCAGATACAAAGCTAGGTTTGTCACCAAAGGATTTTAGTAGGTGCATGGTATTGACTATGATGAGACCTTCACTCCAGTAGTGAATATGGATTCCATACGTTTGGAAATTTCCATTGCGACAACCAAGGGATGTGAAGTTCATCAGATGGATGTGAAGAATGCATTTCTTCACAATGATCTCTCTGAGGAGATCTATATGGAGAAACCACATGGATTTATGTAAGACTCATATTTGGTCTGTCGATTGAAGAAGTCACTTTATGGCCTCAAGTAAGCTCTGAGGGCATGGTATGACAATATGGATTCCTACATGTTGTCACAAAACTTTGTATGTTGTAAATAAGGCCCGAATGTCTACATTCTCAGGATGACTGATTCACTTCTACTTTTAGTTCTGCATGTCAATGATTTTCTGATCACCGGGTGCTCGGCTTCAAATATTGATGCATGATAGGTTTTTGATGATAGACATGGGTCCTCTACAACTATTTCTTGAAATCAAGATCAGTCAAGATGCATCAGGCATCAAACTTTCTCAGGCCAAGTATACACGTGATCTCCTTGAGATATTTCACATGACAGACTACAAGTATGCTCCGACTCCTTTCCTATCAGGAATCAAACTTGAAGATGGCGGGGAGACTCCACTGGTTGAAAACACACTGTACAGACAACTAGTGGGGAGCTTGTTGTAAGTCACACACTCCATACCATACTTCTCATATGAATTTGGTGTAGTTTCCAGGTTCATGCAGGAGCCGTAGGAGCTACATTGGAAAGATGCAAGGCATATCCTTCAATACATATAGGGCACCATCACCGTTGGGATTCATTATGCAATAGAATCTACATTAGATCTCATCGGGTTTACTGATTCTGACTAAGCTGGTGATAACACTGATCGCAAGTCCACATCTGGTTACTCACTCAGTCTTGGTTCCAGGCCTATCTGTTGGTCAAGAAAGAAGCAAGTTGACATTTCTCTATCTTCAGCTGAGGCATAATACAGAGGGGTAGTTAACATAACCATTCAGGCTATGTGGCTACAACATTTTCTCACTGAGTTGGGCATTCAGTTTCATTGACTGATCGTCATATGGTGTGACAACTAGAGCACTTTGAAGTTCTGTAGAGATCCAGTTCAGAGGCAACATATGACACACATAAATATCCACATGCAATACATCCGAGAATTAGTATACAAGGGGATCATTGACTTACAATTCTGTCCTTCAGCAGAACATAGACAAACATCTTCACCAAGACCTTCACTGAGCAAAAAATTCATTCTTTACAAAGTTGTCTTGGAGTGAAGGACACAATTTCCTAGCAAATGTAGTTCTTATTTTTACATACATTGTACCTTGAGGGGGGGATTTTCCCTTGAGGTTTTCCCTCTTTTGTCACTTTATTTTAGTGTATCTTTTGTATTTGGGTACCTAACATGGCCTCGTTGCCAGGACCCATTCTTTATTTTCACCATAGTGATGTTCAGGGGGGTGTTGGAGTTACTTCACAGAGACCTAGGATTTCTTTTTCCTAAGGTTTTTCCTTGTTTATTAGTCACAATTAGTCATTATCCAACCTCCTATATTTTAGGGGAGAATATTCCACTTGGATAATATTCTCTTTCAGTTGACACTTCAGTTTGACTAGTTGAGTTGAGTTTAGATGCTGCATTGGTTTTGTCACCATGCGACATTGGGATCATCACCATGATAATTCGACCTTGACTTGGTATCATCACCAGACTAGCGCATTACCCTTGATTCCCTGAGTTAACTCCTCACTACTCTTTGTTCATTCAGTTAACTGAAGACTAGTTAACTAGTTAACTCAACTAGGTGGAAGTTCACTCCCGTAACTACCTAAGAGACTAGACTAGGTGGAAGTTCACTCCTGTAATTGCTGGTGTGTTTCTAAATCACTCTAGACCAACACTATGGTGCATTGGTTCTTCTCCAGTGCACACTCATTGAGTTATACAAAGTATATCATGTGTAAATTATTCATTATTCATAACGATTAATGATAATTCTTCCATTCTTTCTCTCTTTCTTCTTCTTTCTCCAATTATCTCTGCAAATGTGTGTATTATTGTTTAGCTAGATATATTCTGTGTAGGTTCAACACATTTACATGGTATCAGAGCCGACATACTTCTAAGCAAAAGCTACACCAAAACTGTTTGCAGGTACAAAAGATTGAAGACAATGGAAAGATGGATTTCGAAAAAGAATTCATTCTTACACCTTACAATTATTTTGCATGGAAGGAGAAAATAACCATACATCTCCAAACCAGAGAGTTGTACAGGTTAACCTTGAATACATATATAGAACCGACATCAGCCATAGAAAAATCCAAGTACTTAAATCACATTGATGAGGCACTCAGAACAATTTGCAGTCTTATTTCTCCCGATCTCCTTTTCACATATCTTCCTGTAAGACTCCCAATGAAGCCTGGAACACCTTGGAAGGGCTCTTTGTAAAAAATTATGAGATGAGGGGACACATGCTAGAGGTTGATATTCTCATATTTGACTACTTGTGAAATATATTGACGATTAATTTTACCCATCAATTTATTATGTGTCTATTTGTTTTAAGAAGTGAAGCAACACTAGTTCATTTGATAGTGGTGGAAAACAACCCCATGATACTAGTGGTTCACAAATCCATAAAAGTATCCATGTATTTAAAATAAAATGTATAATATGAATATTATAAAAATTTTCTTTAGATGGTGTACTTATAACTTTTCTTGTTTCAATGGCAGAGCATGTAGAAGAGGGTGATAGGAGAGGAGAGGAACCAACGAAAATCCAACCAATGGTGTCCACTACTCCTCTAGGTAAAAAACATAGTAATGATATTCATACTAATGAAACACTACTATGAATAATAACTAACCATGTCCTTTTAACACCTTTTATTATTGTAGTGGATGCCTCTGTAGTGCATCAACATCCATGTTCTACTACTAGAAGTAATAGAATGCTTGAGATGACCCATCACCTTCCATTAGCAGAATAGGAACCAATAGTTGAAGGTGTCGAGAATGAGGTGAACTTGATGATGATACACTCATTATTTTTATAAAAAAGAAGAAACAAAAAAAGAAGCGTTTGTATACTTTTCATGATTTTTTTTATTAATATAATTATTGATTGTACAGTTTTTTGTTTTGCTAGTTGTGCGTGAGCTTTATATGTTCTATATGCATGTACCTTCTTTATTTCATTTACATTTCTTGTTTTTCTACTTGTTATGCATGATTGGGTATGGGGAATTTAGAGTGATGTGTGGGGAGGGGGGTGGGGGGGGAGGAGGGGAAGGGTCCAAACAAGCTTCCATATTTACGTGGTTGGTCCTATTTAGTAGAAAATAAATTATTCTCGAAACCAAGAGAGCTCATTCATGAGGTATTCCCCTTTAGTATTTATAGAGTGTCGTACATGTTTAATTATTATTCAATCATATAAAGTTTAATTCTTTTTTTCAAATACAAGCTCATTGATGTTTAGTTATTATTCAGTCATTTAACCTATTATTGTCTTTGAAAAATGGAGGTTTGAAGGGAGGTCACCTTCATGATTCACAATGCATTTCCAACAAGGTACACATTATTTACTTCTCTTGCATCATTAGATAGTTACATTGTTAGTTACATTGTGTAGTTTTTATTTCATGCATTAGTTAGTTACATTAAACTCAATGATGAGTCCTCTTCCAAATCTTTATATAAACAAGTTTTTTTAATTAATTTATGTACAAAACACATAGACATCAAATTGTCTTTGTATGAACTATGATTAATTTTACATGTAATCTAAGTGATAAGTAAGATATATTAAACTCTGTACAATTTCCATGTTTACAAGCAATAGATCCATTATTAAGAACATATCACCCCTTTGATGGTTGTGTCTCACATACAATTATCATGAAGCTTTGCACCCCTTTGATGGATGTGTCTGACATACAATTATCATGAAGCTTTGCACCCCTTTGATGGATGTGTCTCACATACAATTTTATATGTGTGAGAGGTTATTTATAATCCAAAACTGGGACATTTTAGAACAACAATAGAAATGTGAATTATGTATTGGGTCAAATTATGACATTGTTTGGCTTTGGAATTAGAAAGATAGTGTCAAATTATTCATTTTCCATTAATTCTCCCCTTATTCTAACTACTTTTTCTCATTGTCCATTAATTCTCCCCTTTTACTGCCTAATTTTATTCATTGTCCAATAATAATTCTCCCCTTTTGCTAACTACATGGTATGGGTCTAAGCCACTTACAGAGGAGGGAAAAGAAAGGATCAAAATTTTAAGGCAAGATATAGAACACAATGATGATGACAAAGAACCTTCATTTTTTATAGTCTTTCCCTGGTTTTTTTTGATGTGTTGGGGAGCCTACACAAATTTTCAAGTTTGTTATAAGATATTTAAAATGTGTACCAGACATGTCAAAAGAAACCAAGGAAAAAATAGAAAAACATGGGCAACACAAACTTCACCAAGGTGGTTACTTGAGATTAAAAGCTCGAATTGTAAGTACCAAATAATTTATTCATATTATACATATCATCA